>JARQOD010012976.1:0-17578 GCA_033576555.1 Oophaga sylvatica | reverse complement strand
TAATTCCACATGTGTTAATTCATAGTTTTGATGCCTTCAGTGTGATTCTACAATTTTCATAGCCATGAAAATACAGAAAAATCATTGAATGAGAAGGTGTGTCCAAACTTTTGGTCTGTACTGTATATAAAAATATTTTAAAAAGTACTGATTTGTTTTTGCAAAAACAGTAAAAAAGCCCATGAATGATCATAAATCTGAACAACAGCCCATAAGTGGAACATTGTGATACATGTATCTATATAAATTTGATACAATTTACTTTCAGATATAATGTATTTACGGTATTAATTGGATGGGAAAAAAACTTTTTTTTCCAGGTTTTAAATTCAGAAGACGACAAGTTGTATTTGAGCCCAAAACAACGCCTGGAAACTGTCCCCATCTAGTAGAATCGGTCCCATGCGAGGACCCCGTGTGCTATCGGTGGGTGGTATCAGGACAGTTACACTGCGTGCCTGAAAATGGAGAATGTGGACATGGAAAATACGACATAAACACGACGTGCCGGGGGGAGAACGGTGAGTATCGGGGCCATTATTCTCTGGTCTGTGATGTCTGTGTAACAGAAGGTGCTCATCATCCATTGTGGAGATCCAGCTGAAAAAAGTGTTTTCAGACTCGGACCACCCTTTAAGTGTCTTCACCTGTCAACTTTCATAAGTAAGGGTATATTAGCTTGTGGATATAGTAATGTTTCTGTTCACTGTCAGCGTGCAGATGTCTGGAAAATGGTGAAAAATACAAAGGATGTTAGAATTTTGAAACTTTTCAATACAAGATGAATAAGGCTCATTCACATAAAACTGATCACTTTGAGCTATTCTGGCTCCTGTTAGCAGATCCTTTGATTCAGCGTTTGTTTTCTGGACCTGCGTTGTCCTTTTAGCTTTTATATTCTCCTGATGTCGGAGTCCCACACCATTTGCAGAATTATTGGTATTATTTGTATTTTTGATGATTCATTTTATCATTGAACAACCTGAATATGTAAGAAAGTAAGAGTTTGATTTTGTTTTTCTTAGGAGAATATCTCTATGTGCAGAATTATTAGGCAACTAAATGAAAAACGTAAATTTCCCATCTCCATTTTTTATTTTCATCTGTTACAGTGAGAATAAGAATCAAACAGCTGAAATGCGCAAAATACATTTACGTTTCCAAAAAAATCTCAGTGACCCATGTAGTAATATATACAGTAATATATCCGCCCTTCTCAGTCACAGTCATCATCTCCATCTATGGAGTCTGTCAGTTTCTCCATCTTTTTGGGCCGCACCATCCACATCCCCAGACACTGATCAGAAAAGTGACTGTTCTCCTTCACCGTAAATCTCCCGTGTAAGAAGGGCCACAAGTTCTCACCAGGGTTTAGATCCGGTGAGGACGGTGTCGGGTCATTATTCTCCATCTTTAAGGTCATTCCTGGACCCGAGCAGTGGAGACCTCGATGCTTTGATGGAGCCTTGTCCTGCAGAAATATCTTGGTTTTCTTGAAAGCTGCAGACTTTTTCTTGCTTGCTCCACTGCTGGAAGAAAGTGTCTTCTAAACATCGGCAGGAGGTTTGCAAGTAGATTTTGAGTCCATCTTCAACCTGAAAAGGTCCAACTTGCTCCTCTTTAATCCACCCATAGCAGTGCCCACCTCCACCTCACTGCCATCTGAGTGTAAGAGGAGGTCTGTGCTTGATACTGATCCAGCCATGGCGTCCGTCTGCTCAGTCCAGAGTCGTTTCATCTCATCAGTTCATTGTGAACAATCTGTATCGGATATTTCTTGGCCCAATCCTGACGTTTCACTTCGGTGTCTTATTCAGTGGTGGTCGGGCTCAGCCTCCTCACCTCGGCCGTGTCTCTGAGCACTGAAACCTTGTACTTCGGTGTCTTGCTCAGTGGTGGTCGGGCTCAGCCTCCTCACCTTGGCAGTCTCTCTGAGTACTGAACTCCTTGTACTTCTGGCCTACAGGGAGGCTACAGCCTGGAATATGGCGGCACTGGAGGATAATTTTGCTTCATGTTGATTCTTCTTGTATGTTTAGCAGGTTTTCTGCGGCTTTTTTTCTCAACACGTATTTTGCACCCTGGTATATTTGCAAAAAACTTTTGCTGGTTCTGTGATCGCCCCAATGTCTTGGCAATTCCACTTCCAATCAGCCTTCAGGCTTATGCATCAGGTGTCGGTGGAAAATCTGCAGAAAATGGTGATCTGGTCACATTACTCACTGCCTGATAATTCTGCACATTGTGTACAGGACGTTCAAATTTACCACCATCTAATGCACCATAAATAGGTCGCTAGTGCCAAAGGCAGACATCCCGTTCCTTGTGCTGTGGGATATTATAAGGTTAATCCTGTCCCCTACATTTCCATCCTCAGAGCGCTGGTACAGAACAGATTTTGATTAACGATTGTCCTGGGAATCAGCGCGTTGCTTATTATCGTGGCAGGGGTTAGTGATATATGTAATAAAAAAGAATTACTCTCAGCCGGCTGCTAGGATGCCTGTCCCCATATATATTGTGCTTTATATCTTACTCCGCTCGGTGCATGAGATCAGGAAGTTTACACTTTCAACAACACTATTAATATATTTTCATTCTGCAACTTTGAAAAAAAGTTTGATGCATGTGGAGATGTGATACGTCACAATGTAAGATTACAAATAAGAAATACATTTTAGATAATTATCTACCAAACCCCCCTGATTTCACCACACTCGGCCGCTGATCATGTAATGTATACGAGAATGTCCCGACTCGAAAGAAAGAAGGATCGGTGCGCTGAGAACTTGCCCATGACAAGGGTGAACTGAGAGCCATTGGCTTAATAGATCAAGATTGTTTTCTTGAAAATCATATCTAAGAAAACTTGTCTGAAATGATGATTTTATCAGGGCTAAGTCACCTGCAGTGACTTGCGAAAGTATTCACCCCAATTGCCTTATTACCTATTTCGTTACATTACAATCTGTGTTTAAATATTTTTGTATTGCGATTTGTGTGTGATGTATCAGCACTGAATAGTCTAAGTTGATGAAGTGAGAAAAATATATCTATAAATTAAATCTATCTATCAAATAGCAAAAAAATGACATGTGCATATGTATTCACCCCTTTTGAAATGAAGTCCCTAAAAATCTCTGGTGCAAGCAATTCCCTTCATAAGTCCCATGCTTAGTGACAGGACGTCCTCCTGTGTGCAATCTAAGTGTCACATGTCTGTCACTATATACACTTTACTTTTTCTGAAAGGTCACAGAGGCAGCAACACCATTAACAAGAGGCACAACTAACCAAACACCATGAAGACCAAAGAGATCTCCAAACAACCCCATGAAGACCAAGGAGATCTCCAAACACCACGACAACCAAGGTGATCTAAAAACAACCACATGAAGACCTCCAAACAACACAATGAAGACCAAGGAGATCTCCAAATACCACCATTAAAACCAAGGAGATCTCCAAACAACACAATGAAGACCAAGGAGATCTCCAAATACCACCATAAAAACCAAGGAGATCTCCAGACAACACCATGAAAACCAAGAGATCACCTGACAACACCATGAAGACCAAGGAGATCTCCAAATACCACCATGAAGACCAAGGAGATCTCCAACAACACCATGAAGACCAAGGAGATCTCCAACAACACCATGAAGACCAAGGAGATCTCCAACAACACCACGACAACCAAGGTGCTCTCCAAACAACCCCATGAGGACCAATGAGATCTACAAACAACACAATGAAGACCAAGGAGATCTCCAAACAACACCATGAGGAACAAGGAGATCTCCAAACAACACCATGAAGACCAAGGAGATCTCCAACAACACCATGAAGACCAAGGAGATCTCCAACAACACCACGACAACCAAGGTGCTCTCCAAACAACACCATGAAGACCAAGGAGATCTCCAACAACACCATGAAGACCAATGAGATCTCCAACAACACCATGAAGACCAAGGAGATCTCCAACAACACCACGACAACCAAGGTGATCTCCAAACAACCCCATGAAGACCTCCAAACAACACAATGAAGACCAAGGAAATCTCCAAATACCACCATTAAGACCAAGGAGATCTCCAAACAACACAATGAAGACCAAGGAGATCTCCAAATACCACCATAAAAACCAAGGAGATCTCCAGACAACACCATGAAAACCCAAGAGATCACCAGACAACACCATGAAGACCAAGGAGATCTCCAAATACCACCATGAAGACCAAGGAGATCTCCAACAACACCATGAAGACCAAGGAGATCTCCAACAACACCATGAAGACCAAGGAGATCTCCAACAACACCATGAAGACCAAGGAGATCTCCAACAACACCACGACAACCAAGGTGCTCTCCAAACAACACCATGAGGACCAATGAGATCTACAAACAACACAATGAAGACCAAGGAGATCTCCAAACAACACCATGAGGAACAAGGAGATCTCCAAACAACACCATGAAAACCAAGGAGATCTCCAACAACACCATGAAGACCAAGGAGATCTCCAACAACACCATGAAGACCAAGGAGATCTCCAACAACACCATGAAGACCAAGGAGATCTCCAACAACACCACGACAACCAAGGTGCTCTCCAAACAACCCCATGAAGACCAAGGAGATCTCCAAACAAGTCAGAGACAAAGTTGTTGAGAAGTACAAGTCAGGGTAGGGTTATAAAACAATCTCCAAATCTCTGGTGATCCCCGGAGCACCATCAAATCCATTATCATCAAATGGAATGAGCATGGTACCACAACAAGCCTGACAAGAGAGGGCAGCCCACCAAAACTATCAGCAAGGAGGGCATTAATCAGAGAGGCAGAACAGAGATCAAAGGTAACCCTGAAGAAGCTGCAGAGTTCCCAAGCAGAGACTGGAGTATCTGTCCATACGACTACAATTAACTGTACACTCCATAGAGGTGGCCTTTTATAGAAGAGTGGGCAGAAAAAAGCTTTTAGTTACACACAAAAATTGTAAGCCTCATTTTAAGTATGCCAAAAGACATGTGGAAGACTTCCCAAATGTATGGAGGAAGGTGCTGTGGTCAGATGAGACAAAAATTGAACAGCTAGTCACTTCTAGAATACCATCCTCAGAGTGAAATATGATGGTGGTAGCATCATGCTGCGGGGATGTATTTCAGCAGCAAGGACAGGGAAAATGGTCATTGTCAAGGGGAAAATGAATGGTAAAAAATTCAGGGATATTCTTGAGCAAAACCTGTTTCAGTCTGTCAGTGATTTGAGACTGGAACGGAGGTTCACCTTCCAACAAGATAACGACCCAAAGCATACTACTAAAGCAACACTACAGTGGTTTAAGGGGAAATGTGTAAATATTTTGGAGTGGCCTAGTCACAGCCCAGACCTTAATCCGCTTGAGAATCTGTGGTCAGACTTAAAGATCACTGTTCACCAGAGGAAACCATCTAACGTGAAGGAGCTGGAGCAGTTTTGGCTTGATAAATGGGCAAATATCCCAGTGGCAAGATGTGGAAAGCTCATAGAGACTTATCCAAAGTGAACTGCAGCTGTAATTTCCGCTAAAGCAGGCTCTACAAAGTACTGATTTCAGGGGGTGAATAGTTATGCACAATGAAATTTATAGTTATTTTGTCCTTTTTGTTGTTTGCTTAACAATAAAAAGAAAACCAAATGTTCACAGTTGTAGGCATGTTCTTTACATGAATTTATGAAAACCCTAAAAAAAAAACCAGTGAAATTCCAGGTGTTGAGGTAGCAAAACATGAAAAAAGCCAAGGGGGTGAATATTTTCGCAAGCCAATATATGACTATCTGATTAGTAAGTATAAATTGGGTTTTGGGGATGACAGACTCCTTAATTATTCCCATGTCTCATCATTGCTGGTGAAGTTATTATATGTAGGAACGGTACAAGGACTGTGATCTAAAAAAGGATTTGCCAAAGGCTTGTTAGACAGTGATAAACAGGCAACCATTCTGATGTTGCACAGTATCGACGCCTCAGAGTAAACGTTGTGTATGTCAAACTCTACTGATAGCTCCATCTGAATTCTGGTACCATAGCATAAGTCTGACCTGATTTAGTCTGGATCATTCTATATATGAGGACCATCATTTTTGGCAGCATTTTTTGTAGGTCCCCAAAGACCACCATGGGAAATGGAGAGTTCCCGAAACTTCAAGTTTTATGCTTCTTTCCTAAAATTTTAATGTAATGTCTAAAAGAATTATGAGTAAAGTAACACTCAGAGCGAAGGAACATCCAAGAACCATTAGGATACATCTATGTGTTGTGAGACAGTGAAGGAATATGTGGTGAATGAGGTGTGCATTTCGCCTAGGTATAAGGGAAATGTGTGGCTTTGTAAACCTAGTGGTAGAGAAAGGTCACTACACCTCACATTCAGCACACACTTGCAGCACAGGCCTGAAACTACTCAGGTCTTGATTAGGAGACCAGAAGTAGGTGTCTGCAAACACAATCTGAGAGCTCATTCAGTCTGGACAAGGGGTCCAGACACAGAAGGTGTCTCCAAGAGTGTGGGAACTGTCTTTAGCCCGGACACAGGGAGGTGTCCTGGCACAAGGAAGCAGTCTCTAAGAGTGTGAGCTATCTCAGTCTGGGTGCAGGAAGTACCCCGGACACAGGAGTAGTCACAGTGAGAATCCGTGCGAATAGCGACTGAATAGGAGGTGACCTCTCTCAAGTCTGGACATTGGAGTTGCCTTCGGACATAAAGAGGAGTGTCTGTGAAACTCCATACTGGTAACATATGTGATATGTGTTGTTTTGGGCACAGACTGGTAGAGTCTGGGTCCCGGATAGAGAGGGCCATCTATCTAAGTGTAATTTAGTGGCTAGACAAGCCAGGTTTTCTGTTTATGATTTGTTTTTATCTGTGTGCTGTGGACTTTAATAAAACTGGTTGCGGCCAGTTTTCACCAGAACTGCTGTCTGAATGAACTGTTTCCGTGCCATTCTGTCTACCCAGACAGCGATCCTAGAGCTAAAACCCCCGGAAAGCTTACAATTGGTGGAGAATGCGGGCAGCGCAGGGCCTGGTACAGTTAGTGCTGGAGTGTGCATGCAGCACAGTGGCGAGAGACAGCATTAAAGGTGAAGTCTATTGAAATAGCAACAGAAAAAAAAAAAGTGTGTGTCAGCAGAAACGTCTGTTTGGAGCAGTCTTGGAGAGACAGTGGCCCTGATAGGGTCTGCAGAGAGGAAATGTATGCACAGCAAAGCTGAACTTGTTGTGAAAATGACTGTGGAATGTGCAGCAGCAAAAGAAAAGTCTGTGGAGCAGTCTTAAAGAGACAGTAGCCCTAATAGACTTTGCAAAGGAAAAAAAAAAAAAAAAAAGTGTCTGCACAGCAGGGCTGAATTTTCTGTGGAAAAAAGCTGTGTAGTGTGTATGTCTTGAGTGAAGACTGCCGTTGTTAAGACAGAGAAGTCTGACAGCATGGATGACAGCATGGAGGCGCTGTTTGAACAAATGGCGCAAGTTAATGTGCAACATAAAACTGCCGTGGTTGAGACATAAGTCCGGCCGTGTGAAGGAGCTCATTGAGTACCTGGTACAGGCCCAGCGAAGCATGCAGCAGAGCATGGAGCAGCAGCGCCTGCAGTACCAGCGGCAAATGCAGCAGTACCAGCAGCAAATCCTGCAGCAGCAGCAGGAGAATAACCGGTTGTTTTTTGAGCAGGTTGCAGCACTGCAGGGGACTTGTGGTGCATCGTCCCAAAGTAATGTTGCAAAGTCACCTGACTTGTCCGCTGTGAAGAGGGCGGTAAGACGGTCCCTGAAAAAGATGACACCTCGTGATGATGTGGAGGTATATCTCACAAGGTTTGAGAGACTGGCAGAGAAGGAGAATCTGCCCCTATCTGAATGGGCCATGATGGTCGCACCATACTGATTGGAGAGCCCAAAGGGCATATGCTGACCTGAGCAAGCAGGACAGCCAAGGACTATGCTAAGATGAAAGTGGAGATTCTTACCCGGCTGGGTGTTACGGTGACAGCCCATGCCAGAGGAGTTCATGACTGGAGATACAGTTGGGAGTCTGCAGTCAGCAGGCCTGATTATGGAGTTGAAAAGGTGGTAATGAACCGCTACACCCGAGCATGTCCTACAGTGAACCGCTACACCCGAGCATGTTCTCCTGAGCTACAGCCGTCTGAGAGGACGTCACTTCAGAGTTCCCGGACGTCGAACTCTCCCGGTAAGAGCGTTCCAGCTGTTGGGGACATGGGGTATGCTGATAAGCGGGTTCAGGCCCGAGGGGACATGTGGTGGAAAAGTGTGATGGACAGGGTTGGAGATGTCATGAAATTGCAGCCAACTGTCCAATAGAGGGGGAGCCTATGTGTTGTGATGTTGGCGGATCCCTCTCTCTCTGCGCAGAACCTGTGCGTGTGTCCACCTCAGCCGAAGAGACTGGACCACAGGTGTCCCCGGTGGTTACAAATGGTTGGCTCAGCGCAGGCCCTCTTGGACTCAGAGAGTCCAGTGACTTCCGTATGTGACAGCCTGATTGATAGGGACTTCATCCTGATAAGCACTTGAGTATGGTGTACATCCATGAAGACACCAAAGTCTACCAGAGACTGCCGTGGACTTGGTCCCCAAACTCGGGGAGATTTCATGTGAAGTGGGGGTAGTGAAGACCCTGGTGCAACCCGTTATATTGGGTAATGACTTTCCCCGGTCTAAGGATCTCTGGGGAGGGGTGATTCTGATGGACAGTGTGATGAAGCCCCTACTGAGGGTACGCAGTCCCGAGGGGCGGAACACGATGCTAGTGGGATGTTAAAATTATGTGATAATGATGATGATAATGCTAATGATGATGATGATCCTGATAATGATGATGACCATGAAAATGGTGCTGATGCTGATAATGATAGTGATGATAATACTGATCATAGTCATGATGATGATGTTGATAATAATGATGACTGTGATAGTGATGAAATTCCTTTGCAGGTGATGTTGGGAGACGAGGATGGTGGTTCTCGGGAACCGAGTGTCCCTGACTTGCCTGTGTCCTGTGACGGTTTTGAGAGTGAGCAGTGGCGAGAACCCTCTCTTAAAACAGCACAGGAAAATATGATTGTTCTAAATGAGGTTTCCCAGGAGCCTGGCTCTGAGGAGAGGTTTCCTCATGTTGCCATAAACACTGAAGTCCAGGGAGAGGTTGTGAGTCCAGCTCCTAGTACCTGAACTATATAGAAGTGTAGTGCTGGGGTTGTCACATAGTCAATACTTGAGGGACCAGATGGTGCAGTTAATATTGTGGATGACATGTTAACTCAGGTTCCAGATCAAGATGTGAATGAAAATGAATTGTATAACCCTGACAGTGAGCAGGATGTGAATGAAAATGAATTGTGTGACACTGACAGTGAACAGGATATGAATGAAAATGAAGGGTATAGCCCTGACAGTGAGCCAGATGTGACTGAAGAAGTAGAGTGTGGGACGGACGGTGGGGCTTCTGGGCATGTCTTGCCAGAAGAGCCTGAAAGTGGGGAACTGGAGAAAAGTGAAAAACCCCCTATACCTTCTGTGACAGCTGGTGACACAGGTCAGTGTACCAGGGACAGGAGATACGTGAGTTTCTGAGGAAGAGTCAGCAGAAGTGTTCTGATGTGTCGGGTCGTACTTCTCTGGCCAGGCACTATATCGAAAATGAGCCCGGCCCTAAGGTCAAGATGAAACCGTGCAGGGTACCCGAGGCCCGCAGAGAGTATAGGCCTGGGAGGGTACAGGGTAGTGCGGATGCTTCAGATGAAGAGAAAGCTGATGTTGGCTATGACAGTGGTGAGGATGAAGTTGATGAGGGCCATGACTGGTCCAGAGGTCACTGTCTCTGTTGGATTGATGACAGCCCTCCGATCTGGAGAAGAGGGAGGGGATATGTGAGACAGTGAAGGAATATGTGGTGAATGAGGTGTGCATTTCGCCTAGGTATAAGGGAAATGTGTGGCTTTGTAAACCTAGTGGTAGAGAAAGGTCACTACACCTCACATTCAGCACACACTTGCAGCACAGGCCTGAAACTACTCAGGTCTTGATTAGGAGACCAGAAGTAGGTGTCTGCAAACACAATCTGAGAGCTCATCAGTCTGGACAAGGGGTCCAGACACAGAAGGTGTCTCCAAGAGTGTGGGAACTGTCTTTAGCCCGGACACAGGGAGGTGTCCTGGCACAAGGAAGCAGTCTCTAAGAGTGTGAGCTATCTCAGTCTGGGTGCAGGAAGTACCCCGGACACAGGAGTAGTCACAGTGAGAATCCGTGCGAATAGCGACTGAATAGGAGGTGACCTCTCTCAAGTCTGGACATTGGAGTTGCCTTCGGACATAAAGAGGAGTGTCTGTGAAACTCCATACTGGTAACATATGTGATATGTGTTGTTTTGGGCACAGACTGGTAGAGTCTGGGTCCCGGATAGAGAGGGCCATCTATCTAAGTGTAATTTAGTGGCTAGACAAGCCCAGGTTTTCTGTTTATGATTTGTTTTTATCTGTGTGCTGTGGACTTTAATAAAACTGGTTGCGGCCAGTTTTCACCAGAACTGCTGTCTGAATGAACTGTTTCCGTGCCATTCGTTCCCAGACACGATCCTAGGTAAAACCCCCGGGAAAGTTACAGTGTATACGTTCACTACATCGGCTGAATTTCAGGCCCCATCTAAAATGATGTCATTAGTGTTTGAGGACAAGTCAAAACCAAAGGCAAGCGGGCAGGAAAAAAAGTGACAATCCATAGAGGATCCCTAAATGTAGGCTGAATTAAATATTCTTTTAGTCGTGTTCTGCGTATAATGGTTGCCATTTACTTTCAGCAGGTATATGTCATTATTCTCCTCCCTCCCATTGTCGCATCATTGTTTAAGGTATGTCTTTGTAGATGTGTTTCGTGGGATTTTGTGGAATTTTTTTGTTTATTTTCTAGCTTATATAGCGTCATTAATTCCGCAGCTGTGTGGCCCAGCTTGTAAGGCACACTTAATCCAGGAAAAATGCACAGGAAGGAACCCAACGCTTGATATCCATTAAGTCACTCACACTTTCAGACCACCCACCAGGGGTAAAAAGAGTAGTGACACGTAGCAGTCAGTCAAGTCTTGGAGGGGAGGAGTTAGTCAGTTCCCTGTTTAGGACAGTGCAGTTCGTTTAGCCAGTCTGGACTTGGGGATACTGAGAGCTGATCAGGGGAGCTCTGGAGAAAGCTGACTTTTTCCATCAAGCTACAAGTGTTATTTAAGAGCGGGGAAAGGGCGAAGGGGCATAGTGGGAAGAAGAGGAAGTGCTTCGGGTATTGGATATGCACTAATTCACCGGCACCGGGGTCCGAAGCGTTGCTAATGCTTCATGCTTGTAACAAGAAAACCCGGAGGCTTTTTGGACTACAGGTCGCAGAAGGTAGCCCTAAGCGTGAAAAGAAAACCGGAGTCGGGAAAAAGGGGGGATTTGAGTCAAGCGCCAGACAAAGTAAGGACTTGTTTCAAAAAACATTGTTATCAGGACATGAAGGCTCCACCCAGTCGCCGGGCTTAGCAGCTTTTGAGAAAGGGAGATTGCAGATTTAAAACTTGCTTCAGAAGTTTGGACTCAGTTATATTTGAAGTAAAGGGGGCCCTTTTAAATGTTTCAGCGGTTATCCCAATGTGCATTTCTCCACCCCGACCAGTCCCGGGACCTGCCTGAACCATCTCCCAGAAAAAGGGGAAAAAAAAAAAAAAGGAAGCCAGCGCAGCAGGTAATTAGCATGGAATTAATTAATTGCATCTGCACTAATTCTAACTGTTTTTTAAAATTGAGACATTTAGCAAATAATTGATCATTCTTTGAGCTACCCGCCACGAAAGGCATTTCTAGGGGGCGTATATCTAAGTTTATCAAATCACTGTGCCATAGCGGCCTCCTGAATAATTAAAAGCATAACTGCAAAAACTGTAAAGAGGACTGCATACACTGCAAGCGGTACCTTAAGCATAACTGAATCACCCCCGGTGCAATCAGACAGATGCAGGTAAAAGGCGCCCAGGCCCAAAGGGAATGGAATGTAGATCTGACCTCCTTTCCGCCAAACCAGCAACCACAGATAAAGAGTGAGACAGGCACAGGCACAGGTGCACAATTTATATATGCCTTTGGGGCAGGCCAGGGCTGCTGTATATGTGTATAGCGGGCCTAAGTCAATTATAAGAAAGAAAAAAAACAGATAAAATCATGCATAACACAGGGCACGGCAACCAGGGGGTGGTTAGCCCTTACCAATCAAGGAAAAAAAGGAAAAGGAAGCCAGGCAGCACGTATTGCATGGAAAAATTTTAAAAGTGCATCTGCACAAAAATTTTAACTGTTTTTTAAAATTTGGACTTTTAGCAATTTAATTCATTCTTTGAGCTCCCCCGCCCGACAAGGCTTTCCATAGGGGGAAGTCCCACTTAAGTTTATCTTTCACTTGCCATAGCGGCCTCCTGAAAAATTTAAAAGCAAAAACTGCAAAAAACGGGGTAAAGAGGCTGCAACACTGCAACGGTCCCTTAAGCTAATGAATCCCCCCTGAATCACGCTTTACAGTTTTTTTGCTTTTTGCTTTTAATTATTCAGGGGGCCCGCTTGGACAGTGATATGATAAACTTAAGGGGTATGCCCCCATTGAGAAGCCTTGTCGTGGGGGGTGCTAAAAGAATTGATCAATTTTTTGCTAAATGTTTTAAATTTTTAAAAAAAACAGTTAGAATTATGTGCAGATGCATTTTAAATTTTCCCCCCTGCTAATTACGTGCTGCGCGGTTTCCTTTTTTTTTTTTCCTTGTTTGGAAGGGGCAACCACCATGGTTCCGGCGCGCTGTTTTATGCATGCTTTTTTATCTGTTTTTTTTTTTTCTTTTTATAATTGATTAGGTGCTATACACATATACAGCAGCCCTCCCGCCCAGGCTAAAATATAATTGTGCCCTGTGTGTTATCTTTTCTGTGGTTTTTGGTTTGGCGGATGGGGAGGTCAGATCTGAATGTCCATTCTTGGACCCGGTCGGCCTTTTACCTGATCGTCGGGCTGGCACCCGGGGGGGGATTCAGTTAGCTTAAGGTACCGCTTGCAGTGTATGCAGCCTGCTTTACAGTTTTTTGCAGTTATGCTTTTAATTATTCAGGAGGCCGCTATGGCACAGGATATGATAACTTAGGTAGGTACGCCCCTATGAGAATGCTTGTGTGGGGGGTGCCAAAGAATTGATAATTTTGCAAGTCTCAATTTTAAAAACAGTTTTAATATTGCAGTGCATTAAATTATTCCATGCAATTACGTGCTGGGGGGCTTCTTCTTTTTTTTCCATCTACAAAAGTATTTAAAAGCTGCATTTGTGTGAGAATTTTAAAAATAACCTGCATCATCACCATAGACTTCCAGGGCCGTCTCACCTGTGGGAGGATTACCACCCCGCCCCATAAACTCCCTTGTGAAGATCCTTATAGCAGCGCTGGTCAATTGAT
The DNA here is from genome assembly GCA_033576555.1 of Oophaga sylvatica. NCBI lineage: Eukaryota > Metazoa > Chordata > Amphibia > Anura > Dendrobatidae > Oophaga > Oophaga sylvatica. The sequence goes on along the minus strand of JARQOD010012976.1, from coordinate 4,053 downwards.
CAGATACCCAGGTGGCGTCAGAATACCTATCCTAAAAATCCCTGTAAATATCCCCCATTGCATGCCCGCCAGGGCCAGGGGGCCGAGTCCCGCTGCCAGTGACATTCCCCCCTAGAAATCAATGGGGCCGGCTCCGAGTACCCAAAAGCCATGGTACCAACAATTGTGGTGCGAGTCAAACTAAACTTGGGTCACGAACAGGATGCGAAGCTTGCAATTGTGAGTCCGTGTGCCTATATTGAACTGTTTGGTGAAAAAGACTGTTTGCTGCATTTGGCGCCAAATAACCGCCATTTTACCGCCATATTGGCGCCCTGAGGGCTGGTGAAGAAGGTGGGCGTGCATTCGTGGGCGTGTACCCCCCTGTGGTGCGAAAATATGGCCGCCCTCTCAAAATGTTTCTATAATGTGCGGTCCTGCCCCAATGCTAAGGAAATCCGCCTCCTTTCATTTCTTCAAAAGAGGAGGAGACGCAAATCCCGCCTCCACGGAAGAGACCAGCAGTTCCTGGGGAAAAAATACAGTCTGGTGGGACGAGATGGGGGAAAAGGACAGGAGAATTGTGCGGGGAGCGGGGGGCGTACAAAACCCTGCTCCCCGGGGAGGATTTATGCCTGTGCCGGGCTGTCCCCAGCGGGACATGCCCCCGTAGTGGAGTGCAGAAAGAGAATCGGTGCTAGAAGATTAATCCAGCGTCAGGAATGCAGGAGACAGAGAGAGCTGGCGTGCCCAGACACAGGGCTGCTGTGGGACGCAGTGCTCTCTCCCAAAGCAATAACGCCGTCACCTGATTTTCAACGTCTTTGCTAAAAAGGCTAAAAAAGAAATGGGGCTCCCCCCAAAAAAGTGCTGTACCTGATCCCACCGATGCGGAGGTGGAGGAGAAGGGGGTGAGGAGGCCCTCCCCGTTCCGGAGTGCCAGCCAGGCCAGGAGGCCGCAGCAGATTCTTTCCCCGGTAGGAACACCGGAGGGGGGCCCACCATCTTGCGGAAATCGACGGGACGAGATGGAGCGTTGGAGATGTGACTTACGACTCCAAACCGGAAATGCCTGGAAACACTGGGAGAAAGTGAGACAACAGCAGGAGGAAGAGAGGAAGGATACAGCGAGCCGACAGGAATGGCATGAAAAGTTTTCGCTGATAAAGAAACCTTTCCGCCGAGATAAAGGTACCCGAGGGGAACCGCGGCGTCGGGGGGGTGCGTCACAGAATTTAAAACCCCGCGGGGGCTGGGGCTTTTCCGTGACCCGGGGCCCTCTATGGGGGGGCTTTGTGAGCCGCCGGGAGTGAGTCCCACTTCCCCAAATCGGTCTCCTGGGAGGGACCTGATAAATGGGGACATAGTGAGCTACAGCGACAGGGGGTTTAAAAAGGGCTGGTATGCCCTAAAACGTTTTGTTTCCGTGACCCCGTCCCCGAACCCGGGTTTACCGTACCCAACTTCTAGCATCCCAGTCCCAGTCCCCAGCATCAGACCTTTTGCATGGAGTCGCCCCTGCATCGCAATCTGTGACTAAAACCTGCATCGAAAAGTTACTGTGGCCCCTGCAGCGACGCAATCGGCGTTCCACGAAAAGAAGTGCCCGTTGGGCCACCGTTGAATGAGAAACTGTGGCCACTCAAACGTGATAGCAGGCCATGACTTGTTTGTGATGCGTTCAAAAGAACCCCCCGGTCTTTCCCCAGCCCCGGAGTGGAAGAGTTATTGAAGTTACAAGAAAAATGAAAATCAGTAGGACCCAGACAGGGGTTTATGGTGGGGGAAAATGAAAAAAGTTGGAAGAAGTTTGGCAGAATTGCACTTTATTGTCTTTTATGATATGTATGAAAATGTTACATAGCTTACATTTTCAAATAGAATACCGGTGGGTAAAGAGTTTTAAAAAGTAAAGGAAAATGTAATGAGATTATAGTTTGCATAAAATACCCGGTTGGGGTAAAGAATTTTAAAAGTGAAGTTGAAGAATTAATGTGAATACTTGAAAATATATATATGTGTCTTTTATCATGCATGGGGCTGCTTGGTGGGACTGTGCCAGCCCAAGTACTTGCTTTGTAAATAGTTGCGTCGGTGCATTTTTGGGGTTTTACCGAAACCTTACTAAACTACCTCTGAAGAAAACCGTATGGTGTGGCCTAGAGTGAGGTCTGAATAAAAAGTTGAGCCACCCAGGACCCCGTGGGAGGTTTTTGGTGCGGGTCCTCCACAAGAATTTGTCTTGGTATTATAGAATGTTTTGATGTTTTGATACTTTTTTATTTTTTCTAATGTACAAATTGTAAGTTCAAGAAGCTTAACTCCCGGATGGGAAGGTTAAAATGTTGTTTTATATGCAAAAACAAAAATGTTTTTCTTTTTTTTCTTTTACAGCCCGGGGGGTTTCTGTGTTTAACCAAAGGGGGATGTGTGGCCCAGCTATGTAAGGCCACATAATCCGGAGAAAGCACAGGAAGGTAACCGCAAGCTTGATATCCTTAGTCACTCACACTTTCGACAACCCCCCAGGGGTATAAGAGTGTGAACGTAGCAGTCGTCAAGTCTTGGAGGGGAGAGGAGTTCAGTCAGCTTCCTGTCTTAGGACGTGCGTTCAGTTTCAGTCCAGTCTGGCTTGGAGGATACTGAGAGCGATTTGGGGAGCTCTGGAGAAAGCTGCTTTCCATCAAGCTACAAGTGCTTATGTTAAAAAGCGGGAAGCAGGGCGAAGGGCATAGTGGAGAAGCGAGAGAAGTGTTCGGGTATTTGGATTACTGACTAATTCACCGGAAACCGGGGTCCGAAGCGTTGCTAATGCTTCATGCTTTGTAACAGGATAACCGGAGGCTTTCTGGGATAAGTCGCAAAAGGTAGCCCTAAGCGCTGATAGTAACGGGTCGGGAGAACGGGGATTTGAGTCAAGCGCCAGACAAAAGTAAGGTTAGTTCTTCAAAAATTGTTATCAGAGACATAGAAGGTCCACCACATGTCAGCCCGGGGTTGAGCTATTGAGAAAAACTGGAGATTGCAGAGTTAACTTCGCTTCATGCAAGTTTTTGGACTAGAATTATGAAGTAAAGGAGGCCTCTAACCCGCCAGCGGTTAATCCCGAATGTGCATTTCCCCCGACCGTCCCCGGGACCTGCCTGAAACCCCTCTACCAGAAAGGTATGAAAAGAAGCTGCATTTGTGTGACGAATTCTTAACTACACCCTGCATAAAAACCATGATTCCAGGGACCATCTCACCTGTGGGGATTACCACCCAGCTGCCCCCTAAATCCCCGTGAAGTCCTTATAGCGCGCTGGTCCAAATTATAGATACCACAGGTGGCGTACGAACTACCTATCCTAAAATCCCCTGAAATATCCCCCATTGCATGACCCCCAGGGGCAAGGGAGAGTTCCCCGCTGCGAGTGCATCTCCCCTAGAAATCAATGGTCGGCTCCCCAGTACCCCCTAGCCCCGGTATCCACAATTCCTACAGACTCTCATCACTGTCCCCATTGGGGCGACAATTACATTTCCCCATCAGTATGACTTTAGAAAGCTGGAGGAAACCCACACAAAAAACACACAATCTCTTGCAGATGCTTTCTTGGGTTTAGAACCCAAGACCCCGCGCTGCAAGGCTGCGTGCAAAACCACTGAGCCACCATGAATTAAGGGGGATGAGAAAAGTGGAGGGGTTAAAATTTTGGGGCCAATTGATTTTTTATTTTTTATCCTTTTTAATGGGATTTCCAGCTTCTAAAAGTTTTAAAATTTGGTACAGAAATAAAAAAGAGGCTTGAGCCCTGAAAAGCTTCTTCTCTCCTGGCCACAATCCAGATCTATGACAATTTAAAGTTGTCGGGGCCACAAAATGTAAATTAATCCTTGTAAAGACGATCAGTATCGATCCGTGAAGGCCCAAGGTATGCACCGCCATTATTCAGTATTGGAGGGGTACAATGATCCCCTTCATTGTTTGCTAGGTGCAGTCCAGAATTTTTGTTTCTGCCTGTGTCTGGTTTTGGGCTCAGCCCTATTCTTTTTGCTGCCAAGTTTCCTGTGTTAAGACCTTCTTTCAACCTT
>JARQOD010012975.1:0-17581 GCA_033576555.1 Oophaga sylvatica | reverse complement strand
AATACTATTCGGGGGGAGATTTGGGTTATACTGGGGAGATAAGGGTATTATGGTGCCCTGCCTATTAAAATGCTTACTGGGAGATATGGTGTATATGGTGCCCGCCTAATGCTATTCTGGGAGATAGGGTGTAACTGGTGACCTGCTATTTAAATGTTTCTGGGGGAAATATGGGTGTTACTGGTGGCCTAGTAAGCTATAGGGAGATATGGGTGTAACTGGTGACTCCCCAGAAAATGTTAGGGGGAGATATGGGGTGTATATGGTGATGCCCAGTAATGTATTCGGGGGGAGATATAGGGTATTACTGGTGACCGCCAAGTTTATTTCTGGGGAGATTAGGGTTTTACTGGGGGGATATGGGTTTTATGGTGCCCGCTATTAATTCCTTACTGGGAGATATAGGATGTTTATGGTGACCGCCAGTAATGCTATTGGGGAGTTAGGGTGTTTTTCTGGTGCCCTGCCTGTAAATGCTATCTGGGGATTATGGGGTGTATATGGTGACCTCCCTAGTATGCTAATGGGGGTATGGGGTTTACTGGTGACGCCCCAGAAATGCTATTCTGGGGGATATGGGTTTTATATGGTGACCTCCCCAGTAATACTTTTGGGGAATTTGGGTATAAATGGGGAGATATAGGGTTTTTACTGGTGCCTGTCATATAGGGTATTGGGGGAGTTTGGGTGAACTAGTGCCGTCCGATATAGGGTCATACGGGTGACTGTCCAGATTAGGGTTTTTAGGGTGACCTGCTAGTAATGCTATGCTGGGGATATAGGGTATGTAGGGTGACCTCCCCAAAACGTTTCTGGGGAGTTTAGGGTATTCGTTGACTTGTCCAGATATAGGGTATATGCGGGGGAGATTTGGGGTATATTTGTGACCTCCCCAGAAATTTTTATGATGGTATAGAGTTATATGGTGACCGGGGGGAGTATAGGGTGTTTCGTTGCCATCCAGATATAGGGTGTTTATTGGGGGTTGGGTTTTTACTGGTGATGTCCGATTTAGGGAAATACTGGGAGTATGGGGTGTATATAGGCCCGGTCCAAAAATTTGGGGGACTTGGTGATTGTCCTGATATGGGTGTATACTGGGGCCTGTACAGTTAGGGTATTATGGGGATATTGGGGTGTTACTGGTGACCTATCCGTACAGGGTTTTTACTGGGGAGATTTGGGTGTATACTGGTGCCTGTCCAGAAGGGAATATATGGGAGATTGGGTGTATTTATTGACCTGTCAGATATAGGGTATTATGGTGATCTTCCAGATATGGGTTTTCTGGTGACCTGTCCAGATATGGGTATTACTGGGGATATATGGGGTGTATTATGGTGACCTATCCGGTTTAGGGTATTACTGGGGAGATATAGGGTGTATACTGGTGACCTATCCAGATATAGGGTATATACTGGGGAGATATAGGGTGTTTACTGGTGACCTATCCAGATATAGGGTTTTTATGGGAAGATATGGGTTATATATGGTGATTGGGGAGATTAGGGTGTATTACTGGTGCCTATCCAGATATAGGGTGTATATGGGGAGTATAGGGTGTATACTGTTGACCTATCCAGATATAGGGTGTATACTGGGGAGATATAGGGTGTATACTGGTGACCTATCCAGATATAGGGTGTATACTGGGGAGATATGGGTTATCTGGTGACCTTGCCCAGATATAGGGTATATCCTGTGACCTGCCCAGATATAGGGTATATCCTGGTGACTGCCAGATATAGGGTGTATACTGGTGGACCTGCCAGATATAGGGTGTATACTGGTGACCTGCCCAGATATAGGGTGTATTACTGGTGACCTGCCCGATATAGGGTATATACTGGTGACCTGCCCAGATTATAGGGTATATACTGGTGAACCTGCCCAGATATAGGGTATATACTGGTGACCTGCCCAGATTATTAGGGTATATACTGGTGACCTGCCCAGAATGGGGGTATATACTGGTGACCTGCCCAGATATAGGGTATATACTGGTGACTGCCAGATATAGGGTATTATGGTGACCTGCCTATTAATGCTATACTGGGATATATAGGGTGTATACTGCTGACCTGCCAGTAATGCTTACTGGGAGTATAGGGTATATACTGGTGACCTGCCTATTAATGCTATACTGGGAGATTATAGGGTGTATACTGGTGACCTGCCAGTATGCTTACTGGGGATATAGGGTGTATACTGGTGACTGCCCAGTATGCTTAACTGGAAGATATTGGGTGTATACTGCTGACCTGCCAGTAATGCTATACTGGGAGATATGGGTATTTTACTGGTGGACTGCCTATTAATGCTTATACTGGGAGATATAGGATGTATACTGGTGACCTGCCCAGTAATGCTATTCTGGAGATTATAGGGTGTTACTGGTGACTGCCTAGTAATGCTTATACTGGGAGATATAGGGTGTATATGGTGACCTGCCAGTAAATGCTATTATGGGAGATATAGGGTGTATACTGGTGACCTGCCAGTAATGCTATTACTGGGGAGATATAGGGTGTATATGGTGACTGCCAGTAATGTATTTCTGGGGAGATATAGGGTATATATGGTGACCTGCCAGTATATATTCTGGGGAGATATAGGGTATATACTGGGGAGATATAGGGTATATATGGTGACTGCCTATTAATGCTATACTGGGAGATTTAGGATGTATATGGTGACCTGCCCAGTAATGCTATTCTGGGAGATATAGGGTGTATATGGTGACTGCTAGTAATGCTATAGTGGGGAGTATAGGGTGTATACTGGTGACCTGCCAGTAATGCTATATGGGGAGATTATAGGGTGTATACTGGTGACCTGCCCGTTATGCTATTCTGGGGAGATATAGGGTTATTATGGTGACCTGCCCAGTAATACTATTCTGGGGGATATAGGGTTATACTGGGGAGATATAGGGTATATACTGGTGACTGTCCATATATTAGGGTATATGCTGGGGGATTTAGGGTGTTATATAGTGACTGTCCAGATATAGGGTACATATGGTGATCTGTCAGATATAGGGTTTATACTGGTGACCTGCTCAGTAATGCTATGCTGGGAGATTTGGGTATGTACTGGTGACCTCCCCAGTAACGCTATACTGGGGGATATAGGGTATATACTGTTGACTTGTCCAGATATAGGGTATATGTGGGGAGATATAGGGTATATATTGGTGGACTGCCCGTAATGCTATACTGTGAGATATAGAGTATATATGGTGACTGGGGAGATATGGGTGTATACTGTTGACCTATCCAGATATAGGGTGTATTACTGGGGAGATATAGGGTTTTTACTGGGTGATATAGGGTGTATACTGGTGACCTGTCAGATATGGGGCATATACTGGAGAGATATAGGGTGTTATAGTGACCTGTTCCAGATATAGGGTACATACTGGTGATCTGTCCAGATATAGGGTTATACTGGGGACTGTACAGATATAGGGTATATACTGGGGTATATGGGGTGTATACTGGTGACCTATCCAGATACGGGTTTTTACTGGGGAGATATAGGGTGTATACTGGTGACTGTCCAGATATAGGGTATACTGGTGACCTGTCCAGATATAGGGCATATACTGGTGACCTGCCCAGATATAGGGCACGGGAGATTAGGGTATATCTGGTGACCTGCCCAGTATGTATCTGGAGATATGGTGTATACTGGTGACCTGCCCGTAATGCTATTCTGGAGATATAGGGTGTATACTGGGACCTGCCCAGTAATGCTATACTGGGAGATATAGGTTATACTGGTGACCTGCCATAATGCTATCTGGGAGAATAGGGTGTATATGTGACCTCCAGACATTGGAATATAGGGTATATACTGGTGACCTGCCAGTAATGTATACTGGGAGATATAGGGTATATGTGACCTGCCAGTATGTATTCTGGGAGAATAGGGTATATGGGACTGCCAGTAATGCTATCTGGGAGATATAGGGTTATTACTGGTGACCTGCCAGTAATGCTATACTGGGAGATATGGTGTATACTGGTGACCTGCCAGTAATGCTTACTGGGGAGTATAGGGTGTATACTGGTGACCTGCCCAGTAATGCTATTCTGGGGGAGATATAGGGTATATACTGGTGACCTGCCCAGTAATACTATTCTGGGGAGATATAGGGTATATACTGGGGAGATTATAGGGTATATTACTGGTGACCTGTCCATATATAGGGTATATGCTGGGGAGATTTAGGGTGTATACTAGTGACCTGTCCAGATATAGGGTACATACTGGTGATCTGTCCAGATATAGGGTTTATACTGGTGGACCTGCTCAGTAATGCTATGTGGGAGATATAGGGTATGTACTGGTGACCTCCCCGTAACGCTATACTGGGGAGATATAGGGTATATACTGTTGACTTGTCCAGTATAGGGTATTTGCTGGGGAGATATAGGGTATATACTGGTGACCTGCCCAGTTTAATGCTTTACTGATGGATATAGGTATATATGGTGACCTGGGGAGATATAGGGTGTTTACTGTTGACCTATCCAGATATAGGGTGTATATGGGGAGTATTGGGTTTTTACTGGGGATATGGGTGTATACTGGTGACCTGTCCAGATATAGGGCATATACTGGAGGATATAGGGTGTATACTAGTGGACTGTCAGATATAGGGTACTATGGGGATTGTCCAGATATAGGGTTTATACTGGCGAACCTGTTCAGATATAGGGTATATACTGGGGATATTTGGGGTGTATACCAGGGTGGATAAAATCATGATTTTTTTAAAAAAATCAAAAAAATCGGTTTTTTTTTTGTTTAAATCAGATTTTTTTGATTTAAATCAGATTTTTTAATCAAGTTGTACACAAGCAAAACTTTGTTTTTTTGCAAATCAAATTATTTTACACAAATAAAAATATTAAAACTGTTGATGATTATGAAACCTAATAATTTTTATTTGCACTATTAAACAATCAGAATTGAACTACAGAGAGTAAGTACTTTTTAACAATAGCCTATCTCTAACGTTTTGAAGTAAGCAAACATCTTCAGTAAATACATCAGTCCTTTAGCCTACTGTTTTTTAGGACTTTTAATAGGAAAACTAGTTGCCCTGCTTTAGCAGTTCCTAAGCGGTTTCGGACTGTTGTGTGCACAAAACCCAAATGAAGAAAACAATCTCTCTATCTCTGCCGATGAAGCCGATGCTGTCAGTAGCTGAGTAGCTACATTTATTATCTTCGCTGAAAGAACAAGTGATTGCGACTTCCCAGTCCAGTGGTTTTAGTTCTTTTAAACGTTTCTGCAACATGTATTTTTGAAATGGTGCAGATTCACACTTCAATTTCAGCACAGTTGCCACAATGTCATGGTTAGTATTGGCGAGCCACTTTGTTTTTTCAAATATTTGTACAAGCCGCTCTTTCTTTGTGTATACAGCCTGAAGATGTTTTCCTGAGATATCAAATTACTTGGTGTTTGTAGCCTGGTCTTATTCCTTCGATCATTTGTACAAACAATGGGTGTTCAACTAGTCGGAAAGAAGAATTGGTTGCAAATATGAATTTAGCAATTAATTATCAAAATGTTCTTTCTGGCTCGTCGTAGTCTTTAAGAGGAATTTTTCTACACTTTGCACGCAAATTTTTTTGTTGGGCTGCTTTGTTGAAGTTGTACCCAGATATTGATTGTCACGTGCAGCCAAGCCATATTTGACCCTGAAAACACAGTATTAAAAATATAATTCGACTGCGTTTTGAAGAAATATAACGAAAATATTTTGAAACAAACTTTTTGAACAATGTAATGGTCCTCGTCTATAAGGGCTGTCTCAAAAGTTATGCTACTCAAGTTTCCGGTGAAGTTGCTGTAATACTAGTAATATCAGAGCAACTAAAAAAAAATTATGTCACAAAAGTTTTAAAATGTTTTTTTTTTTAAAAAATGGTCAATTTGGCAGACTTCAAAAGTGAATTGTAGCCTACAATAAAAAAAAAAAATAGGCGTTTTACACACTCTTATTTTTACTTAACGTTAATCTTCTGTGAAATATTGCCTTAACATAAATTTAAATTTCTATATCCAGAAAATAGTGCTAGAAATTTTTCTTTTCATAGACTTTAACCATCCCAGTAAAACGTTCTGTTAAATAGGTTGTAATTGCCGACTTACCACTAGTGCTAGGGTCCTGGTGATAAGAAGCTGTGGGGGTTCATTGACATTAGTTGTATCACTATCAAACATCTTCATTTCCCTTCTGGTTGCAGTTTCTTAATGTGATTTCAAACGGCAAACAAGTCCTTGGATATCCTTTTGACAGTATTTGCACTTTGCTCTCCCCTTTCTTTCCAGCTTGCTGGCATCTCAACAAATGAACCCAAATAGGGTCTCTCTTACGACCTGCCATGGCTCACGCAGATACTTCTGAAGTTTGTTTGTTACTACAGCAAGTACTGCTGACTGACTATCAACAAGTTTTGGCATGTCAACTGAATGGAAAAAGAAACTGAAAAACCCAAGCTACAGAAAGTGAAACCAAGCTAGAAGTGTGGAGTTATTGAACAATGATTGAAGTTTTAGATTTTAATCGTGATTTATTTAAAAAATCTTTTGATTTAATTCAGTGATTTAAATCATGATTAAAATCACGATTTAAATCGCTCTGATTTAAATAGAAAAAAATCATTTGATTTAAATCATGTTTTTAAATCGTTGATTTAAATCGGCGTGATTTTAATCAATCCACCCTGGTGGGATACTGGTGACCTATCCAGGTTTAGGGTTATTACTGGGGAGATATTTTGGGTGTATAATGGTGACCTATCCAGATATAGGGTTATACTGGGGAGATATAGGGTGTATACTGGTGACCTATCCAGATATAGGGTATATACTGGGGAGATATAGGGTGTATACTGGTGACCTATCCCGATATAGGGTTTTTACTGGGAAGTATAGGGTATATACTGGTGACTTGGGGGAGATATAGGGTGTTATACTGGTGACCTATCCAGATATAGGGTGTATACTGGGGAGATATAGGTGTATACTGTTGACCTATCCAGATATAGGGTGTATACTGGGGAGATATAGGGTGTATACTAGTGACCTATCCAGATATAGGGTTTTTTACTGGGAAGATTTTAGGTTTATACTGGTGAAATTGGGGGGATATGGGGTGTATACTGGTGACCTATCCAGATTAGGGTGTATACTGGGGAGATATAGGGTGTATTTCTGTTGACCTATCCAGTTATAGGGTGTATACTGGGGAGATATAGGGTGTATACTAGTGACCTATCCAGATATAGGGTATATACTGGTGATCTGTCCAGATATAGGGTATATACTGGAGAGATTTTTGGGTGTATACTGGTGACTGTCCAGATATTGGGTATTATTGAGGAGTTATGGGGTATATACTGGTGACCCGTCCAGGTATAGGGTATATACTGGGGAGAAGGGGTGCATACTTGTGACTTGTCCGTAATACTATACTGGTGTGATTTGGTGTGTATACTGGTGACCTGTCAGTATAGGTTATATACTGGGGAGATATGGGGTGTTACTGGTGACTGTCCAGATATTGGGTATATTATTGAGGAGATTGGGGTATATTTTGGTGACCCGTCCAGGTATAGGGTATATACTGGGGAGATATGGGGTGCATACTTGTGACTTGTCCAGTAATACTATACTGGTGTGATATGGGTGTATAATGGTGACCTGTCCAGATATGGTTATAATACTGGGGAGATATAGGGTGTATATGGTGACCTGCCAGATATAGGGTATTATACTGGTGACCTGCCCAGATATAGAGTATAATACTGGTGACCTGCCCAGATATAGGGTATATACTGGTGACCTGCCCAGATATAGGGTATATACTGGTGACCTGCCCAGATATTGGGTATATACTGGTGACCTGCCCAGATATAGGGTATATACTGGTGACCTGCCCAGATATAGGGTATTATACTGGTGACCTGCCTATTATGCTATACTGGGAGATATAGGGTGTATACTGCTGACCTGCCCAGTAATGCTATACTGGGGAGATATAGGGTATATACTGGTGACCTGCCTATATGCTATTACTGGGAGATATAGGGTGTATACTGCTGACCTGCCCAGTATGCTATACTGGGGAGATATAGGGTATATACTGGTGACCTGCCCAGTAATGCTATTCTGGGAGATATAGGGTATATACTGGTGACCTGCCAGTAATGCTATAACTGGGGAGATATGGGTATATACTGGTGACCTGCCCAGTAATGCTATACTGGGGAGATATAGGGTTATACTGGTGACCTGCCAGTAATGCTATTCTGGGAGATATAGGGTATTTACTGGTGACCTGCCAGTAATGTATTCTGGGAGATATAGGGTATATACTGGTGACCTGCCCAGTAATGCTATTCTGGGAGATATAGGGTGTATACTGGTGACCTGCCCAGTAATGCTATACTGGGAGATATAGGGTGTATACTGGTGACCTGCCCAGTAATGCTATACTGGGGAGATATAGGGTGTATACTGCTGACCTGCCTATTAATGCTATTCTGGGGAGATATAGGATATATACTGGTGACCTGCCAGTAATGCTATTCTGGGAGATATAGGGTGTATACTGGTGACCTGCTAGTAATGCTATACTGGGAGATATAGGGTGTATACTGCTGACCTGCCCAGTAATGCTATTCTGGGGAGATATAGGATATATATGGTGACCTGCCAGTAATGCTATTCTGGGAGATATAGGGTGTATACTGGTGACCTGCCTAGTAATGCTTATACTGGGAGATATAGGGTGTATACTGCTGACCTGCCAGTAATGCTATTCTGGGGAGATATAGGGTATACAGGTCCTTCTCAAAAAATTAGCATATAGTGCTAAATTTCATTATTTTCCATAATGTAATGATTAAAATTAAATTTTTCATATATTTTGATTCATTACACACCAACTGAAATTTGTCAGGTCTTTTATTGTTTTAATAGTGATGATTTTGGCATACAGCTCATGAAAACCCAAAAATCCTGTCTCAAAAAATTAGCATATCAAGAAAAGGTTCTCTAAACGACCTATTACCCTAATCTTCTGATTCAACTAATTAACTCTAAACACATGCAAAAGATTCCTGAGGCTTTTAAAAACTCCCTGCCTGGTTCATTACTCAAAACCGCCATCATGGGTAAGACTGCCGACCTGACTGATGTCCAGAAGGCCATCATTGACACCCTCAAGCAAGGGGGTTTAAGACCCAGAAAGAAATTTCTCAACAAATAGGCTGTTCCCAGAGTGCTGTATCAAGGCACCTCAATGGGAAGTCTGTTGGAAGGAAACAATGTGGCAGAAAACGCTGTACAACGAGAAGAGGTGACCGGACCCTGAGGAAGATTGTGGAGAAGGACCGATTCCAGACCTTTGGGGACCTGAGGAAGCAGTGGACTGTGTCTGGTGTAGAAACATCCAGAGCCACCGTGCACAGGCGTGTGCAGGAAATGGGCTACAGGTGCCGCATTCCCCAGGTAAAGCCACTTTTGAACCATTAACAGCGGCAGAAGCGCCTGACCTGGGCTACAGAGAAGAAGCACTGGACTGTTGCTAAGTGGTCCAAGTACTTTTTTCTGATGAAAGCAAATTTTGCATGTCATTCGGAAATCAAGGTGCCAGAGTCTGGAGGAAGACTGGGGAGAAGGAAATGCCAAAATGCCTGAAGTCCAGTGTCAAGTACCCACAGTCAGTGATGGTGTGGGGTTGCCATGTCAGCTGCTGGTGTTGGTCCACTGTGTTTCATCAAGGGCAGGGTCAATGCAGCTAGCTATCAGGAGATTTTGGAGCACTTCATGCTTCCATCGGCTGAAATGCTTTATGGAGATGAAGATTTCATTTTTCAGCACGACCTGGCACCTGTCACAGTGCAAAACCACTGGTAAATGGTTTACTGACCATGGTATTACTGTGCTCAATTGGCCTGCCAACTCTCCTGACCTGAACCCCATAGAGAATCTGTGGGATATTGTGAAGAGAAAGTTGAGAGACGCAAGACCCAACACTCTGGATGAGTTAAGGCCGCTATCGAAGCATCCTGGGCCTCCATAACACCTCAGCAGTGCCACAGGCTGATTGCCTCCATGCCACGCCGCATTGAAGCAGTCATTTCTGCAAAAGGATTCCTGACCAAGTATTGAGTGCATAACTGAACATTATTATTTGATGGGTTTTTTTTTATTTTGTTTTAAACACTTTTATTTTATGGACGGATGAAATATGCTAATTTTTTGAGACAGGATTTTTGGGTTTTCATGAGCTGTATGCCAAAATCATCAGTATTAAAACAATAAAAGACCTGAAAAATTTCAGTTGGTGTGTAATGATTCTAAAATATATGAAAGTTTAATTTTAATCATTACATTATGGAAAATAATGAAATTTAGCACTATATGCTAATTTTTTGAGAAGGACCTGTATACTGGTGACCTGCCTAGTAATGCTATACTGGGGATATAGGGTGTATACTGGTGACCTGCCCAGTAATGCTATACTGGGGAGATATAGGGTGTATACTGGTGACCTGCCAGTAATGCTATTCTGGGGAGATATAGGGATATACTGGTGACCTGTCATATATAGGGTATATGCTGGGGAGATATAGGGTGTATACTAGTGACCTGTCCAGATATAGGGTACATACTGGTGACCTGCTCAGTAATGCTATGCTGGGAGATATAGGGTATGTACTGGTGACCTCCCCAGTAACGCTATACTGGGGAGATATAGGGTATATACTGTTGACTTGTCCAGTTATAGGGTATATGCTGGGGAGATATAGGGTAATACTGGTGACCTGCCGGTAATGCTATACTGATGAGATATAGAGTATATACTGGTGACCTGGGGAGATATAGGGTGTTATACTGTTGACCTATCCAGATATAGGGTGTATACTGGGGAGATATAGGGTTTTTACTGGGGAGATATAGGGTGTATACTGGTGACCTGTCCAGATATAGGGCATATACTGGAGAGATATAGGGTGTATACTAGTGACCTGTCCAGATATAGGGTACATACTGGTGATCTGTCCAGATATAGGGTGTATACTGGGGACCTGTCCGATATAGGGTATATATGGGGATATATGGGGTGTATACTGGTGACCTATCCAGGTATTTGGGTATATACTGGGGAGATATAGGGTGTATACTGGTGACCTATCAGATATAGGGTATATACTGGGGAGATATAGGGTGTATACTGGTGACCTATCCAGATATAGGTTTTTTACTGGGAAGATATAGGGTATATACTGGTGACTTGGGGAGATATAGTGTGTATACTGTTGACCTATCCAGATATAGGGTGTATACTGGGGAGTATAGGGTGTATACTGTTGACCTATCCAGATATAGGGTGTATACTGGGGAGATATAGGGTGTATACTGTTGACCTATCCAGATATAGGGTGTATTACTGGGGAGGGTATAGGGTGTTATACTAGTGACCTATCCAGATATAGGGTATATATGGTGATCTGTCCAGATATAGGGTATATACTGGAGAGATATTGGGGTGTATACTGGTGACCTGTCCAGATATAGGGTATATATTGAGGAGATTATGGGGTATATATGGTGACCTGTCCAGGTATAGGGTATATACTGGGGAGATATGGGGTGCATACTTGTGACTGTCCAGTAATACTATACTGGTGTGATATGGTGTGTATATGGTGACTGTCCAGATATAGGTTATATTTACTGGGGTAGATTTGGGGGTGTATACTGGTGACCTGTCCAGATATAGGGTATATATTGAGGAGATATGGGGTATATATGGTGACCTGTCCAGGTATAGGGTATTACTGGGGAGATATGGGGTGCATACTTGTGACTTGTCCAGTAATACTATACTGGTGTGATATGGTGTGTTTTACTGGTGACCTGTCCAGATATAGGTTATATACTGGGGAGATATGGGGTGTATACTGGTGACCTCCCCAGATATAGGGTATATACTGGGGAGATATGGGATGTATACTGGTGATTTACATAATACGCACTGTGCATGATACACCTGTAATGTACATGTAAGACATAATTCATGATTACACAGAGGAGCGAGGAACCTGCTTGCCAGCTAAAATCTTTTGGGGAGTACGAGAGACACAAAAGGCAAAATAAGTGTAAAGCATGGTCAGCCATCAGTATAAAAAAATGGGGGCGTACGCTACACGATCCTGTCCTCAGCCAGTTTAAGTACAGATAAAGTGCTACTGGGTGAAATGGAAGGGAGAACGGGGAACGTTTGTTTGTGAGGTAAATTTTTTTAAACACTTGCTGAAGAGCCGGCGTTTTCCCGGGCATAGTAACTAACTGTGGTTAGTTATAACAAATTATATGATTATCCTCCATCCCATAGTCCTGTGCCCATATACCATCATACATACTCCATTCATAGTCCAGTACCATATACCATTCTTTACATATCCTCCATTCCATAGTCCCGTGCTCATATACTCATCATCATATCCTCCATCCCATAGTCCAGTGCCCATATTACCCACATACATTTCCTCCATCTATAGTCAGTGCCCATATTCCCTTCATACACATCCTCCATTCCATAGTCCAGTGCCCATATACCTTATACATTTCCTCCAATCCCATAGTCCAGTGCCCATTACCTTCATTACACATCCTCCATTCCATAGTCCAGTGCCCATATACCCTTCATACTTTATCCTCCTTCCCATAGTCCCGAGTGGTGGCGCTGAGCAGGGAGTTCCTGGACATGTGCTGTTACGTAACGGGCCCAGTGCGGCTCTGTGTGCTGCCGCTGATGATGTGATTTTGTACGTCGGTAACAATAGAGCATGGCAGTAATAGAGGAGGGGGGATTCATTTCTGTCATGCTCTCTGCTCCTTTTGGGGGGCAGACAATGGTGGGAGCTTATGGTCCCGGGGATGCTAGATTTCTCCCACTGGTCGTGTCTGCTGAGCTGTTGTGGAGTGGGGGAAACTGTTGCTCATTTGCAACCATTCACGCTCAGCTTTCATCTTTTAAACAGCTCTGATGAAATGAAAGTTGCCCTTTGTGATTGGTGTATGGGAAACCAGGCAGTGCAACTGTTGTGGTCAAGAAGATGTGCCTATGAAATCTATATATCTAATATATAAGCTGAATGTATGTATGTATGTGGGTATGTTTGTCCGGGATTGGAATCCGCACGTCGCAACTTACGGGCATGACTTTTGCACGCCCGCACGTCTCGACCCCGAAAGAGTCCTGGCTATGTTTTGAATCGAAATTTTAAACCCGCGCGTTCCAAATCGCCAAACAATTTTGGCCCTATCTACATAATGGGGGAAAGCTGAATGCTTGTGTGTATGTCCGGCATAGGAATCTGCTTTACGGGCATGAAAAATTTTGCACCACCGCACGTCTCGACCCCGGGAGCGTCATAGGGTAGGTTTGAGTTGAATTTTAACCCCGCGCATTCCAATCGGCAATAATTTTGGCTCGGGATAGGAATCTGCACCGTTGTTACTTTCGGGCATGAAATTTTGCATGGCCCGCACATCTCACCCCAGGGCATATGGCTATGTGTTGAATGGAAATTTTAACCCCCGCACGTTCCAAATCGCCAAACAATTTTGGCCCTATCTACTAATGGGGAGAAAGCTGAATACTTGTATATAGTTTAATCATTACAATTTGTTATAAACTAACCGTAGTTAGGTTACTATGCCCGGGCAGCGCCGGGCTCTTAGTAGTTGATACATAATATATTAGATATTTATCGGGGCTTTGCTTGTGGGTGGTGTAGCTAATGGAGGGGCGTGGCCACACACCATGTATGTAGTAGTATTATATGTGTGTATTATATTATATATATTTAATATTATATATATATTAATATTATATAATTTTTAGTGTGTGTGTAATCCTAATGGGACAATATCCAAAGTATGACACTTTGATACAATATGGGTGTCACCTTTATAACACTAAATCATATATGAAAACTACAGAAGGCAAAAAATGTAATTTTTTTAAAACATTCAAAAATTTAATAAAAGTGGGGACCAAGGTTGCGCCCACCCACAATTGTAACAAACGGGGCGTGCTGCTGTGCTGCCCTTCCTAGTCATGGTTTGTTAATTTACCATACAGTGTCTTGGTCTGAAAGATCAAAGTAGAGAAACACATAAGATTTGTACCTGTGGGGTGGGGTGCTGCCCAAGTTTTGGTGCTTTACCCTTCCGGGTTGTGTTGGTGTTTTTTTTTTTTTTGTTGTTTTTTTTTTTCTATTTTCTCTACCTTGGTTTTTGTGACACAAGCACTGTCTAGGGGTGAATTAACAAACCAGGTATGGACTAGGCACAGCTGTACAGCCTCCTGTTTATTTAAACATTGTGGGGTGTGGGCACTTTGTGGTCCCACTTTTTTTTTTTTTTTTAAAAACCCCTTAAAAAAAGTCCGTGACTGTTTATTAGACCCTTTGTCGCCTCCATCTGGTTGGTGCCAGCTCGGGCGGTGAACCCGCACCTTTCCGGCTCAGACAGTGATCTGTAGCTGTCATCTGCCATTACAGCCGTGATGGAATTCTTCTACCCAGGTGTTAGTTAAAGCGTGACAAATGACTGGGGGCATTTAAAGAGACTGTCATGCCGTTTTGGCATTCAGCAAAAGTTATGACTGAATTGTGCGTCCCATAGAAGTATTTTGTAGTTATATCCATAACCCGTTTTGTAGCAAAATACTTTGTAATTGGAGGGCGGGTTTTTCTCTCCCCCCCAACCCCCCCCGTCCTCGCATTTCTTGGTATGACCGCTGTGATCGTACGAGCGTTTCTGTTTCCCGCGATGCGCTTTTCAATCCCCCCCCACGCAGCCGTGTGCTTTGCCAACAGTGGGCAAAGCATAAAATCATTACAGCGCATGGAACTATTGTCATTCACTTTCCTTGCCCGGAAGCGTCCAAGGCAAGAGCATTTCGGGGCAAGGAATAGTTGGCACGCGTAATGATTTTTGCTTTGCCCATGTTGGGCAAAGCAATGGCTTGTGGGGGGGGATTTGAAAGCGCAATGGGGAAGAGAACCCCCGTTGGGGATTAAAGAGGCCTACGCAAGAGTGCGAGGGGGGGGGGGGGGGGAGAAGAAGAAAACACCGCCCTCTGGAACGGCCACCCCATTTCAGAAAAGAATCCGAGCTTTACAAAAGGTATTTTGCTATCAAACGGGGGTTCTGGATATAAGCAACATACCGATAGCTTGCTTATGGGGCACTTTCAGCCATTTTTTAGGATATGGTAAAGGGGGTGCAGGCCCCTTTTTAAATGCAGTGCAGAAAGCGTCATTAACACCCCCTTGGCACCCATGTCACAGATGGGGTCGCCGTTTTGTTGGCATAAAAAACGGGGTCTCCCGAATGTAGGCGTGCCCCGTGGTCAAGTCATAGCAAGTGACTTTTTGTATTGGCGGCGCGCCTTGTCTTTTCACAAAGCAATCGATGATCTCAGCTTGGTCTCCCATGGGGACTATTGAAGTAAAAAAAAATTATTTGTATATATTATTTAAAACCAATAAAGTTTGGACACCCTTTGATTTAAAGATTTTTCGGTATTTTCAGGCTATGAAAATTGTACATTCACAGAAGGATGAAAAACTATAATTAAAATGTGGAAAATTTTATACTTAATAAAATGTGAAACAACCTGAATTATGTCTTTTTCTAGGTTCTTCAAAGTGCCTCCTTTTACTTTAATTATTCTTTGCCACTCTTGGCAATTCTTTGTGAGCTTCAAGAGGTAGTCACCGGAAAAAGGTTTTCACTTCAGGTGGCCCTGTGGTTTAATGGTGGAATTTTGGCCTTTAAATGGGGTTGGGACCTCAGTTGTGTAGGCAGAAGTTGGTGGTTACACAGCTGATAGTCCTACTGAATAGACTGTTAGAATTTGTATTAGGCAAGAAAAAAAGAGCTAAGTAAAGAAAAAAAGAGTGGCCATCTTCTTTACGAAATCAAGGTCAGTCGTTGAAAAAATGGGAAAACTTTGAAAGTTCCCCAAGTGCATTGCAAAAACCATCAAAACGCTACAAAGAAATGGCTCACATGTGCCGCCCCAGGAAAGGAAGCAAGGTCACCTTGCTTCGAGGATTAGTTTACGAGTCCCAGCCTCAGAATGCAGGTTTACGCGCCAATTAGAGACCAGGTTCTGCCAAATAGGTTCTAGCAGCAGAACTTCTCTCAACAATGTTAAGGGAGACTTTTTTGCAGAGGTTCATGGAAAATGCTGTAGGAAACCCATGCTAAGGGACAGGCAAAAGCAGAAGAGACTTGTTTGGGCTAAGAAACAAGGCATGGACATTAGCCGTGGAAATCTGTGCTTGAGTCTGATGAGTCCAAACTTGAGATCTTTGGTTCCAACCACCGTGTCTTTGTGCGACGCATTAAAGGTGAAACGGATGGATCTACATGCCGGTAACCACCGTGAAGGTGGGGTGTTGATGGGTGGGGGTGCTTTGTGGTGAATGGGTTTTATTCAAAATTGAGGCCGTTAATGACAGCTGGTCCACAGCTTTGCAGCGGCATGCTATTCCATCCGGTTTGGTTTGTTGGCCATATTTATTTTTCAACAGGACAATGATCCCAAACACCCTCCAGGTTGTAAGGGTTTTGACCAAGGAGAGTGAGGGGTGCTACGCCAGATGACCTGGCCTCCAGTCACCAGACCTGAACCCAATCGAGATGGTTTGGGTGAGCTGGACCGCGAGTGAAGGCAAAAGGGCCAAAAGTGCTAGATCTTGGGAAAACTCCTTCAGTTGTTGGAAGACCATTTCTGGTGACTACCTCTGAAGCATCAAGGAAACCAAGAGTGTGCAAAGCACATCAAACAAAAGTGGCTTTTTGAAACCTAGAATATAAGATATAATTTCAGTTGTTAAACTTTTTTGTTTAAGATAGAATTCCACAGTGTTAATTCATGTTTTGATGCCTTCAGTGTGAATGTAAATTTTCGTAGTCCTGAAAAAAAAAAAAAAAAAATCTTTTAAATGGAAGGTGGTTCCAAACTTTTGGTTTAAAATATATTTTTATATATATATTTAAATTTATATAATATATATATATATTATATATATTTATTTATATTATTATATATTATTATATATATATATATTTTTTAATTTAATTTTTTTTCAAATCACGCCCATTCAAAATAAAACATTTAAAAAAAAAAAAAAAATTTGGTTTTGCTTTCAAATCGCCAGTTATCAATTCCAAAAATTTTCCAATCGGTAAACGCGTGTGAGAAAATGAAAACTCCAGAATTTGTTTTTTGGGTGGCTGCAATATTCCATAATGACGTTTTAAAAAATGTGCACGCGATGTTTTTTTACAATTTTTTTTCTTTTTTTCCCTTAAGTTAAGATCTATTATGACTTACAAGGCCTAAAGAGAAGTGTGGGGGTTAAGACGCCAACCAAGCTATCTCCATCAAAGTTAAAACCAGAAGGAGCCCATAAAGAATGGACCTGACCCTTGTGGGGACTGAAATCTCCCGAAGGAGAAA
>JARQOD010012974.1:0-17583 GCA_033576555.1 Oophaga sylvatica | reverse complement strand
CTCAAATTCATCATCAGCAGACACTGGAGCAGGAGGTGTACCTGTAGACTTGAAAAAAGAGTTAAGTACCACAGGTTTGAGGAGAGACACATGAAAAGAGTTAGGAATTCGCAAATTGGCCGGGAGTTTCAATTTATAGGACACTGGGTTGATCTGACTGATGACCTCAAAAGGACCGATAAACCGAGGACCTAACTTGTAGGAAGGAATTTTGAGCCGAACATATTTGGACGAAAGCCAGACTTTGTCCCCAGGACGGAATTGAGGAGGATCCAGACGTTTCTTGTCAGCATGTCTTTTCATGCGCTCGGATGACTGAATGAGTGCGGACCGGGTACTCTCCCAGATGGAGGAGAATTCTCTAACCAGAGATTCCGCAGCTGGATTGTCCACAGAGATGGAAATGGGGACAGGAATCCGAGGGTGCTGACCGAAGACTATAAAAAACGGAGACTTGGTGGACGATTCGCTCTCGTGATTATTATAAGAGAACTCGGCCCAAGGCAGGAGCTCCACCCAATCAGAATGATGAGCATTAACGAAGTGTTGGAGATAGCTGGTCAGATTCTGATTTATTCGCTCAACTTGTCCATTGGACTGTGGATGGTAAGCGGAGGAGAAATCCAAGGTGACATCTAGTAACTTACAAGTAGCTCTCCAGAAACGTGAGGTGAACTGTACCCCACGATCCGACACAATGTGACGAGGCAGACCATGAAGACGGAAGATGTGGCGGATAAAGTCTTTAGCCAACTCGGGTGCAGACGGAAGACCTGGCAGAGGAATGAAGTGAGCCATCTTGGAAAAGCGGTCAGCGACCACCCAAATGACCGTACAACCGGCAGAGACGGGCAGATCCGTAATGAAGTCCATGGCTATATGTTGCCAGGGAGCAGCGGGTACAGGAAGCGGAAGAAGACGGCCGGCAGGCAGGTGTCTCGGAACTTTGTTGCGGGCACAGGAGACACAGGCAGAAACAAAGTCTATCACGTCTTTGTGCAGGGTAGGCCACCAATAATGCCGGGTAATGAGTTGGAGGGTCTTTTTCTGACCAGCGTGGCCAGCGAGTTTAGACGAATGACCCCAATGTAGAATTCTGTTCCGATCAGTCTCTGATACGAACGTCTTACCAGGAGGGAGACGATTTAGACTCACGGGAGCCACTTGCATCACTCTGGCGGGATCAATGATATGTTTAGGCTCATCTTCGAGATCCGACACCAGGAAGGACCGGGACAAGGCATCCGCCTTGATGTTTTTGTCAGCCGGGCGAAAATGCAAAAGAAAATCAAAGCGGGCAAAAAACAAGGACCACCGGGCTTGGCGAGGGTTAAGTCTCTGAGCATGCTGAAGGTAAGACAGATTTTTGTGGTCCGTGTAGATGATTACCGGATGAAGAGCCCCCTCGAGTAGGTAACGCCACTCCTCCAATGCCAACTTAATGGCCAATAACTCTCGATCTCCTATGGAGTAGTTGCGCTCGGAGGAGGAGAAGAGTTTGGAGAAGAAACCACAGGAAACCATCTTCCCAGATGAAGATTTTTGAGTAAGTACCGCTCCGGCTCCAGCAGAGGAAGCGTCCACCTCCAGGAAGAACTGCTTGTTGCCGTCCGGGCGATGCAGCACTGGAGCGGAAGAGAAAGCTTGTTTCAAGGAAAGAAAGGCCTCCTCTGCTTCGGGTGTCCACTGTTTGGGGTTAGCATCCTTGCGGGTAAGCGCTGAGATAGGAGCAGTCCTGGAAGAGAAGTGCGGTATGAAGAGACGGTAATAGTTAGCGAATCCCAGGAACCGCTGAATGGCCTTCAACCCCTCTGGTCGGGGCCACTTCTCGATGGCAGACAGTTTCTCCGGATCCATTCGTAGGCCAGTCTGAGAGATAATGTAGCCCAGAAACGGAAGCGAGGTCTGCTCAAAGAGGCACTTCTCATGTTTGGCGAAGAGGTGATTCTGCCTGAGCCTGAGCAGAACCTGACGAACATCCCTCCGGTGAGACTGGAGATCCGGAGAGAAGACCAAGATGTCGTCAAGGTACACCACAACGCAGGAGTAGAGGAGGTCCCGGAAGATGTCATTGACCAACTCCTGAAAGACTGCTGGAGCATTACAGAGACCAAAGGGCATAACCAGATACTCGTAGTGGCCATCCCGAGTGTTGAATGCCGTCTTCCATTCATCTCCTCGACGGATACGAACCAGGTTGTATGCTCCACGAAGATCCAGTTTAGTGAAGATTCTAGCCCCTCTAAGACGATCAAACAACTCCGGAATGAGCGGAAGAGGGTACTTATTCTTCACCGTGATCAAATTTAGGCCTCTGTAGTCAATACAGGGACGGAGAGATCCGTCTTTCTTTTTTACAAAAAAGAAACCTGCTCCCGCGGGGGAGGTAGATTTCCGGATGAATCCTTTCGCTAAATTCTCCTCGATATATTCTGACATCGACCTGGTCTCTGCAGCGGACAATGGGTAAATACGCCCACGGGGAGGCGTAGTACCGGGTAGCAGGTCGATCGGGCAATCATATGGTCTATGCGGGGGTAATGTCTCTGCTTCCTTTTTATTAAAGACATCAGCGAATGACCAATATGGAATCGGGAGTCCAGGTAGATTAGCAGGTGTAGGAGAAGAACGGACGGGATGGACAGGCACCAGACACGTTTTATGACAGTCCTGTCCCCAGCGAAGAATCTCTCCATTCTGCCAGTCGAGCACGGGTGCATGTTTTTGGAGCCAAGGCAGACCTAGTAAGAAAGCATGAGAGAGTCCAGGTAAAACATGAAACGAGATGCTCTCAGAATGCAACATTCCCACCTGCAGGGTTATGGCTTCGGTGATAAGTTGGATGGGACGAGGTAGGAGACCCCCATCCACAGCAGCAACAGATACTGGTTCAACCAGAGGTTTGGTGGGAATGCGATACTTCTCTACTAGAGCCTGTGAAACAAGATTCCCAGCTGCTCCAGAATCAAGTTGGGCCAGTTCGAAGTAACGGTTCTTACCGATGAGAATAGAGACAGACAGCAGCAGAGATGAAGAGGATTTATTCTGGTCTAGGTGGACCTCTCCGAGCGAACCTAGACACAGGCGTCTCCCGACCTCTCCGGACAGGTATGGATCCAGTGCTCCTTACTGCCACAGTAGAAGCAACTCCTCTCGGCACGGCGTGAGTCCTGACGGGCTTTGACCATCTTGGTCTGGTCGACCTGCATAGGCTCAGCAGTGTGCATCTGGGGAGAAACGGAAGGGGTTATAGGTCTCTGAAACGAGGGTGCACGACGAGGAAACCCTCTCTCACGGGTGACCTCTTTGGCACGTTCCTGGAACCGTAGATCAATTCGATTGGCAAGATTTATTAAATCATCAAGGGAGGTTGGAATGTCCCGACCGGCAAGTTCATCTTTAATACGGCCGGACAGACCCTCCCAGAAGACCGAAATCAGGGCGTTATTGTCCCAAGCCAACTCAGAGGCTAGAGTACGGAACCGTATGGCATATTGACCAACGGTGAGACTCTCCTGACGGAGACGCAACAGAGATGATGCAGAGGAGGTCTTCCGTCCAGGTTCGTCGAATACCTTCCGGAAGGCTAGAGAGAAAAGCAGGCAGGTCAGATACCAGAGGATCTTCTCTCTCCCAGAGAGGATTAAGCCAGGCCAGAGCCTCTCCGGTGAGATGGGACATGATGAAGGCAATTTTGGCCCGGTCAGAGTTAAACTGGTGTGCCAGGAGTTCGAAATGCAGGGTGCACTGGTTAATGAAACCACGAGCCAGAACAGGGTCGCCTCCAAACCTAGGAGGAGCTGAAAGACGAGGTCCGGGAAAGGAAATCACGGAATTGGGAAGCAGCGAGACTGCCGGATTGTGAGTCATGGCTCCAGCGGTAGTTGCTGGTGATGGATTCAAAGTGTCCAAGCGGGAATTGACGTTCCGCAGGTGACCCAGGATAGCCTCCTGTTGAGACCTCTGGCGAGACAGCTCATGACACAGTTCTGGAAGTGAAGGGGTTTGGGTGCCACCGGGTTCCATGGCCCGAGCAAACTGTAACGGGTCTGGTAGGTGAAACCACTGAGCTTTATTATACAAGACAGTATACTTGTAAGAGAGCAGGTGGCGCCCGGGGAATACGGACAGGAATTCACGGGAAGTGACAAGGACAGTCTCTGGGTAGGCAGGTTGTCACGGCAAGTGACCAGGGCAGTCTCTTGGTAGGCAGGTTGTCACGGCAAGTGACCAGGGCAGTCTCTGGGCAGGCAGGTTGTCACAGCAAGTGACCAGGGCAGTCTCTGGGCAGGCAGGTTGTCACAGCAAGTGACTAGGGCAGTCTCTGGCAGAGTTCACAGCAAGTGCAGGCGTCTTGAGGCAGGTTGTCACAGCAAGTGACAGGGCAGTCTCTGGGCAGGCAGGTTGTCACAGCAAGTGACCAGGGCAGTCTCTGGGCAGGCAGGTTGTCACAGAAAGTGACCAGGGCAGTCTCTGGACAGGCAGGTTGTCACAGCAAGTGACCAGGACAGTTACTGAATATACAGGCTTATACGACCTGAGATGTTGGAGCCTCCTGGTAGGCTGCAGTCCGATGGCAGATGATCGCTCCCAAGCGAGCAGGCAGGAGTCTCTGGAGTAGCCGGTGATCACTGCTGGAGATGTCCGAACCTTCGGATAAAGCTGCAGTCGGATGGCAGATGATCGCTCCCAAGTGAGCAGGCAAGAGTCTCTGGAGTAGCCGGTGATCACTGCTGATGAAGTCCGAACCTTCGGATAGAGCTGCAGTCGGATGGCAGATGATCGCTCCCAAGTGAGCAGGCAAGAGTCTCTGTAATAGCCGGGGATCACTGCAGGTGATGTCCGAACCTCCGGGGAGGGCTGCAGTCAGATGGCAGACAGCAAGCAGACAGGTAACAGGCAGGCAACTGGAAACAGGAGCTGAGGGCTGAAGCAGAGTTATACAGTGCAACAACAACATTGCTCGGGCACCTCATTAAGGAGGAAGCCCTTAATATAGGGTGGAGTCCTCCGGCATTGGCCGGAGACTAATTTGGAAAATGCGCGTGGCTCCTTTAAGAGCGGGGGAGGGTGCGGGCACGCGCCCTAAGTCCAGCAGCAGGGAAGGAGCGCGCGGGACCAACAGGGTGGAAGGAGGACGCCGAGGACGCTGGGGCGCTGAGGACGCTGGGGGCGCTGAGGACGCAGAGCGCTGGTAAGGGGAACGGCGTCCCTGCCTGGCAGAGGGCCGGGACGCCAACGCTACAACGTGGTGGAAGAGAAGAATCCGGCGGGTTCTGAGTATACAGATGCCGCTATCAAGGAGAACTTGAAAGCTGGAATAAATGGAGATATTGGAGACCAAAATGATGTGACTGAAGAAGTAGAATGTAAGACTGACGGTAGGGCTTCTGAGCATGTCCTACCAGAAGAGCCTGAAGAAGGGGCTGAAGACATAAAGGACGTCCAACAGGTACAAGATGAAGTGATTACTTCTCAGAAAAAACTCCGAACTGTGATGAAGGAGCGTGATGAGAGCCATGAGCATCTTCTGGAGAAGCTCAATGAAGTAAAGAAGGTTCAAGGGGAACTGGAGAAAAGTGAAAAACCCCCTATACCTTCTGTGATAGTTGGTGACACATGGTCAGTGCACCAGGGACAGGAGCTACGTGAGTTTCTGAGGAAGAGTCAGCAGAAGTGTCCTGATGTGCCGGGTCGTACTTCTCTGGCCAGGCACTATATCGAAACTGAGCCCGGCCCTAAGGTCAAGATGAAACCGTGCAGGATACCCGAGGCCCGCAGAGAGCATAGGCCTGGGAGGGTACAGGGTAGTACAGATGCTTCAGATGAAGAGAAAGCTGATGTTGGCTATGGCTCAGGTGAAGGTACGGATGACAGTAATGAAGATGAAGCTGATGAGGGCCATGACTGGTCCAGTGTTCACTGTCTCTGTTGGATTGTTGACCAGCCCTCCGGTCTGGATGACGAGCCCTCCGGTCTGGAGAAGAGGGAGGGGATATGTGAGACAGTGAAGGAATATGTGTTGAATGGGGTGTACATTTCACCTAGGTACTGTGCTGTATGGTATAAGGGAAATGTGTGGCTTTGTAAACCTAGTGGTAGAGAAAGGTCACTACACCTCACATTCAGCACACACTTGCAGTTCAGGCCTGAAATCACTCAGGTGTTAATTAGGAGACCAGAAGTGGGTGTCTGCAAACACAGTCTGAGAGCTGGCTTAGTCTGGACACAGGAAGGTGTCCCGGCACAAGAAGCAGTCTCCAGGAGTGTTGGAGCTGGCTTAGTCTGGACACAGGGAGGTGTCCCGGCACAAGAAGCAGTTTCCAGGAGGGGAGCTAGTTTAGTCTGGACACAGGAAGGTGTCCAGGCACAAGAAGCAGTCTCCAGGAGTTTGAGCTATCTCAGTCTGGGTGCAGGAAGTACCCCGGACACAGGAGTAGTCTCAGTGCGAATCCGTGTGAATAGCGGCTGAATAGGAGTGGATCTCTCTCAAGTCTGGACATGGAAGGTGCCTTCAGACACAAGGAGGAGTATCTGTGAAACTCCATACTGGTAACATATATCATATGTGTTGTTTTGGGTCAGGCTGGTAGAGCCGGGACCCGGATAGACAGGGCAATCGATCTATGTGTAATTAGTGGCTAGACAAGCCTAGGTTTTTCTGTTTATGCTTTATTTTTATCTGTTTGCTGTGGACTTTAATAAAGCTGGTTGCGGCCAGTTTTACACCAGAACTGTTGTCTGAATGAACTGTTTTCGTGCCATTCTGTCTACCCAGACAGCGATCTCAGAGCTATATCCCCTGGAAATGTTACAATATATATATGTATTCTATGTGTATGTATCTAGTGTTTTGTGAGCTGTCAGTGTGATTTTACAGTAGCCGGGGATGAATTGCCGGCTTTTCAAAGGAGACTGGTGCGTATAAATCGGACAGCACTTGCATGGTGCAAGTGCTGTGCGATGATTTCTCGCACCCATTGACTTGCATTAGCGATTATCATGCCAAAATCGCATCAAATCGCAGCATGCTGCGATTTTTTTCTCACACCAATTTCTGATGAGAAAAAAATCGCTAATGAGAACTCACCTATTGAATAACATTGGTCAGATTTGAATCCGATTTTTTTTCGGCTGAATATCATCCGTTTTCGGCGCAAGTGAGTATGAGCCCTAATACTGATACACCCACACTGATACTGATACAACCACACTGACACTGATACACCCATACTGATACTGATACACCCACACTGATACTGATAATAATAATCTTTATTTTTATATAGCGCTAACATATTCCGCAGCGCTTCACAGTTTCCACACATGGTCGTCACTGTCCCTGATGGGGCTCACAATCTAGATTCCCTATCAGTATGTTTTTGGAGTGTGGAGGAAACCGGAGTACCCGGAGGAAACCCACACAAACACGGGGAGAACATGCAAACTCCTTGCAGATGTTGTCCTTGGTGGGATTCGAACCCAGGACTCCAGCGCTGCAAGGCTGCAGTGCTATCCACTGAGCCACCGTGCTGCCCATCCACACTGATACTGATACATCCACATTGAAATTGATACACCCAGATTGCTTCTTTTATTTCATTTAATAGATAAATAGATATGACTTATATGGCAGATTGATTGATAGTACGGATGTTTGAATTCACCAGTTTTTTTTGTTAATGGATAATGAATTTGCTACGAATCACAATATTTCAAATCCTCCAATTACCCTGAAAGATGTGTGTAATAATCTGAGGTCTGCTACGACTATATCCAGCCCCTTTCAAGCTCTTTAACTTGAACGCAGCAACAGAAATGTCCAACTAACCTCATTGTAGGAAGAGATGGTATTCCGGGTTAACAAAAATAAATGCTCTAAAATCACTCTAAGTCATGTCATTTGTGATCCGTCTTACTTTCCTGGGCAGAACACTGACTCAAACTGGCAGTGTCGCTGTCAGTGGAAACATCATCCTGCTGATATGGAGAAAACTGATGTGCCATATTGTCACGCTTGGACACAGGTAAGTCTGGCGGACGATACAGCATAGAAATACGATGGGATGTGATATCATGGAGTACCAATTTTGGTTCGAGATGGATTGACTTTAATTTAAAAATCAGTAAGACCACAGTAAAAACATGCCCCCGTCCCATGGTGAACCGCAGTCAACCTAGTGTGAGAGGAGACTCGCCTCAACTGCATGGGTTGGTCCATCAGCACCTGTGTGTCCTCCTCCCTAAGAAGAACAACAGGGGTCAGATTCATTGTATCTCTCTCCCTGAGGCGTATATCCACCAAGGGCCATGGCGGTGTAAGGGGGTGAAAGAATATTTTTGTTTCGCCCCACCCCTTAAATGTATATAATGTTTCATCATGTAAATAGTTATTGTATGAGTATAAACGTTTGGTGGTATCGCTACATGATACTATGTACTACTACTAATAGTAATGGTATTGCCACATTCTTGATGTGTTACCCTTGTGTGTATATATATATATATTATATATATATATATATATATTATATATATATTAGTACAGACCAAAAGTTTGGACACACCTTCTCATTCAAACATTTTTCTGTATTTTCATGACTATGAAAATTGTACATTCACACTGAAGACTACCTCTTGAAGCTCATCAAGAGAATGCCAAGAGTGTGCAAAGCAGTAATCAAAGCAAAAGGTGGCTACTTTGAAGAACCTAGAATATAAGACATATTTTCAGTTGTTACACACTTTTTTGTTAAGTATATAATTCCACATGTGTTAATTCATAGTTTTGATGCCTTCAGTGTGAATTTACAATTTTCATAGTCATGAAAATACAGAAATATCTTTGAATGAGAAGGTGTGTCCAAACTTTTGGTCTGTACTGTATATATATACATATATATATATATATATATATATATATGTTTATTATTTGTGTTCCTTTGCATAATAATGTGTTTTGCTGTTTTGTACACATGCCATGTATAGCTTAGGGAGAGTTAAGTGCCTCCTGTTGGGGCATTAGAGGAGGGCACTTTAGTATATAGTATATATATATATATATATATATGGGTAAGTGTAGTACAGTTACACGCCACTAGGAGGGGGCATACTAGTGGGCCTTGTTAGATACAGTTTTATAGATAGTTCTCATAGGGTTAAGTGTAGGAGGGCCTGCCGGATAGTAATGTAAGGTCTTTAGGAAGTTAGCTCAGACGGGGCTAGCGTGCCCAAGTGTCCACAAGGGCTTAGGCCCGGACAACCGGCAGCCACGCAACGTTCCAAGTATAGCCACCCACGTTACCCACGGCCGCTGCATAGTCTCTCAGTGGGCCTAGACAGAAGAGGAAAGATGTGGCGTCTTACTGCCTGGGCCAATGATTTTAGGGCAGAATTTCGCTGTACCAAGGAACTGAGGGGAGCTGGAGTTTCGACGAGTTCAGTGCAGACGGGCCGGATTCTTCACCGGGGCCACCAAACCTAGTGATTGATGAATTCAGGTCTGAGGTGAAGCAGGCTGGAGGAGATGTCATTATGGCGAGGTCAGGCCTGGAAGGACCTGGAGAGCAGTCTGGGACGCTCCGGTCCTGGCGTGTACTGCACAGAAGCGTCAGCAAGGCAGGGAGAGAAAAGGAAATGAATGTAATACCTGTTTTGCCAACTGTGGATGTAACGTGTGAAGAGTTCAGTAAAGAAATGTTCAAGTTGTTCTGGACTGTGTCTCCATTACTGGAGGTCACCTGGAAGAGGGACCGTCGGTGCCTCGGAAGCGCCCAGGGGAAATGGGATCTGGAGTACGCCAGAGGGAAGAACACCGTTTCATGTAGGGAAGAGCTGGACATGGATGTTACAGTAATCCAGGTCATGACTACAGTCCGGGCCCGCCCTTACAGCTGCCTACAATGACCTTGGAGTAGCATATTAGTAACAGTAACATAGTTAGCAATGCTGAAAAAAAGACATTTGTCCATCCAGTTCAGCCTATATTCCGTCAAAATAAATCCCCAGATCTACGTAACTCTAAAGAACCTAATAACTGTAAAATACAATATTGTTACGCTCCAGGAAGACATCCAGGCCTCTCTTGAACCCCTCGACTGAGTTCGCCATCACAACCTCCTCAGGCAAGGAGTCCAGATTCTCACTGCCCTAACAGTAAAGAATCCTCTTCGATGTTGCACCAGAGAATCATGAAGCCTAGCTGACAGTCCCTGACAAAAATGACAACTAAGGACAGGGACACACAGTGGCCTATCTCCAGACCTCTGAGCAGTACTCCTCAGCCGGCCGGTCCCCTGCTTGATCTTATGGAGTTTAGACTCGGCCAGAGAGATGCCATCATGATCCCCATACAACAGCGCCAAAACCACAAAAAACTCATCCACTGACCACAAAGAAGGTGAGTTGGTCGGCAGGGAGAAGGCCCATGACTGGGGATCACTCTTAAGAAGGGAGACTACAATCCCCACTCGTTCCTCACTCCCTGAGGAACAAGGGCGGAGCCTGAAATACAATTTACTCGCTTCCCTGACAACCATAAATTTATATCCTCCCACCAGAAAACCTGTCCAGGAGAGATATTTTGAGTTCCGGCCAAGCCTGGGCATGAGCCAAACCAAGAACCCCGACACCTGCTGAAGCTGCTGCACCACCTGAGACCGCAGCTCCTTAAAGTGAACCTGTCACCTTGTTTTTCAGCTATAAGCTGCAACCACCACCTTTCGGGGCTTATCTACAGTATTCTATAATGCTGTAGATAAACCCCTGATCTAACCTGAAAGATAAGAAAAACAAGTTTTATTATACTCACCCGAGGGCGGTCTGGTCCGATGGGCAACGCAGGTCTGGGTCCCGCGCCTCCCATCTTCATACGATGTCGTCATCGTCCTTGCTTCGAGACACGGCTCCTGCGCAGGCAAACTTATCTGCCCTGTTGAGGGCAGTGCAGATTCCTGCAGTGCGCAGGTGCCGAGCCTCTCTGTCCTTTCCTGGCACCTGCGCACTGCAGTACTTTGCTCTGCCCTCAACAGGGCAGATCAGTACGTCTGCGCAGGAGCTGCGACACGAAGCAAGGAGGATGACGACATCATATTAAAATGGGAGGCGCTGGACCTGTGACGCCCATCGGACCGGACCGCCCTCGGGGGAGTATAATAAAACTTGTTTTTCTTCTCTTTCAGGTTAGATTGGGGGCTTATCTACAGCATTATAGAATGCTGTAGATAAGCCCCGAAAGGCAGTGGCCGCAGCTTGCAGCTGAAAAACAAGGTGATAGGTTCGCTTTAACCTCATCTGTGAGGGTCTGGATCAGGGATGGAAAAGCCTCTAGTTGAGCCATAGGGTCTCTGGAAAATGGTACGGTTGGTAATAATGTCATGCTCAGACACTGGTAAGTCCAGGGAAGAACACAGCATACAACTACGACAGGATAGGAAAGGGAGAGGAAGGCCATAACATAGGGAGTGGGGATGGGACACCTCCTGACCCCAACCTGTGCCTGCCCCTAAGCTTCCCTAATGCCCTATGCAGGTCCTTCCCCCCGCCGTCGTCTCGTGCTTAGTCCCTGATTGCCACCTAAATGTACCCTGGTGTAAGGTTCTTTGTACATGTTCTTGAAACTCAGTTTTCCGTCAGCCATTTTGCTTTCTGTCTTGCTGCAGCTATCTTGCC
This sequence comes from Oophaga sylvatica, assembly GCA_033576555.1. Classification (NCBI taxonomy): domain Eukaryota; kingdom Metazoa; phylum Chordata; class Amphibia; order Anura; family Dendrobatidae; genus Oophaga; species Oophaga sylvatica. The sequence continues at coordinate 5,913 of JARQOD010012974.1, read as the reverse complement.
CTCAGTCAATATGGAGTTTTCAGCTTTCATGTTCCCGCCCTGATTCTCTCCCTCTTGCTTCTTAAGCAGCCACAGCTGAGCAATCAGTGCTTCAGAACCTAGCCTGCAGTGAACCTGTGACCTGACTCCTGGAAGCCTTGGACTATGTACTCCAGCTATTCCTACTGAGGAACTCTGAACACTTGTGGACTCTGGAACCCTGCTCTTTGAAAGATCCACGTTTGCATGGACTTACGGTAACAGAGAAGAAGATCCTGAACCTGTTGTGGAGAGTGATTGCTGAGCTTAAGTTACTCTGGCCTGCTGTGTCTCCTGCTTCTGTATCTGCAAACTGTGTGACTATTTTTGCCACTTGTATGAAGTAATACAAGACCTTCTATATCAAACCTGTGTCTCATGTATTTTCATTGCACCCAAGCACAAGACGCTATATGAACTGTACTACATACATTACACCTGGCCAGTGCACTGGGCGGCAAAGACGCTAGCCTCACCACTGCAGATGGTAACACAGAGGGGAAAAACAAACACGGGACAGACAAAATGGAAAATACTCAGCTTCACACCATGCTGCCAAGCTCCACAGCAGCAAAGAAAAGCTACAGCACACAGCGCCACAGCAGCAAAGAAAAACAGCACCAGGAATCTGAACTTCCACAGCAGCAATACCACTGACACAGGAGAGCTTGTCAGCCCTATCTGGTTTGCATAGAAGAACTCTATTACTGACGATCAGCTTATGGGTCATGTGACTATTTAAAGGATGGTGGGAGTGGTTACCAACAAATATTAACAGACCAGCCTAAAAGACGCTGCCAGCAAGAGACTGCTGGACCATAAGGAAAAAATAACATTTACATTACAGCAGAACCAGAGCTGCCACGAATCCCACAATGAATCGCGACACATTTATTTCATAACACCCTTCACTTCCTCCCAGTTGCTAAAGGCAGAGGAGGCCAATTATGGTCTTCCATTGGTAGTACTACTGCCAAGACAACAGGCGCCAGTAGTGATGGTGTTGATTCAGCTGCGGCTTGCAGCAGGATGTCAAATTGTAGAAATTTCTCTTGTCCAGGTAAATTTGAACAATTTGCAATTAGATTTGTAATTGCCACATTTTTATATATTGCAATAGAGTGCATCAGCTACAGAAAGCTCACATGATCTCAGGTGCAAATTAAATGCCTCGCAGAAATCACATCACATGGTATAGGACAACCAATCAGGGGGAACTGACATAGCCTGTATAAAACCAAAGGCTGGGAATGCAGCAGTGCAGTGATCTAGAGAGTGAGAAGATGTCAGAGATTATAGCTCAGCAATAGAGAGGAGAGAAAACCCTAAGGCTGTGTTTCCATGATCAGGAAACACAGCGCTTTGGACGGAGCCTAAAGTCCGCTCCACCCAAAGCCCCGCCCCCTAGTGAACGCGCGGTCAATCCGGATGTGTTCATGGAACACATCCGGAACATATCCGGAATGACCGCAGGGCTACACAGCCCTGTGTTATTTCCCTTGCGGCGACGCAGCGTCGCCGCAAGGGAATAGGAGATGCTGCGGTCTAAAAAGACGCGCCGCATGTCCGTTAACGCAGGTCTGCCGCCTGCGTGTTTTAAAACATAGTGAAGACGGGATTTCTTGAAGTCCCCTCCACTATGCTGTAACATCTGGACGCTGCGTGTTTGACGCTGCGCCAGCGCACAGCGTCAAACACGCAGCAAATCCTGAGTGTTTACTGACCGTGGAAACACACCCCAAAACATTGGACAAATACTTTAGTTATGTGTTGTACTGCAGCAGTGAAACAGATGTGTGGGTTGGATACGGTCCTGGGAGACCTCCGAGTGTTACACGTCTTTCCAGGGCATTTGGAGACTTTTGAATTTTTGTGATTCACTAGAAAAATAGTGGCTAATGAATTCAAATATCAAAAGATCCCCTCATTTCTAGTTGATAAAGATAGCTGAATATGTTGGTGGTTTTGTTGGTGCACTGTCTGACCGCTATCTGCGCTCCTGCCAGATGGGGTCTTTTAACGATCTCTTCCTTTTTGGTGGATTTTTGCTGAGCTGCACATTGCAGGTTCCTCTCTGTGGAGACTCATCTCTTCGGTACTTCGTGACCTCCTCATTTTCCTCTTCATCATTTCTCCTCACATGTTCGGATTTTGGTCTTTTCCAATTAGATTTTTCATTTAGAAGAAGCTGAACAAAATCTTCCAAAATGAAGATGTTTCCTGCAGGGGGTGCACACTCTGCCTGTACATCACCCCAAAAGTGACAGCAGTGTCATTGTACTGATGAATATGACAGATCTGAGCTAAATCTGTATCATTCATGACTCCATCGCCTGCTGATATAATTGCACTGCACAGAACCTCCACTTATTCCTTAACTCTGTCATGACTATGAAGCCTTCTCCACCTCACCTGCCGCATCACTCCCTCTCACCTCTGTTACATCACTCCCTCTCGCTTTTGCTACATCGTTCCCTCTCGTCGCTCTCTCACCTCTGTGCATTGCTCCCTCTCACCTCTGCTACATCGCTCCCTCTCACCTCTGCTACATTGCTCCCTCTCACCTCTGCTACATCGCGACCTCTCATCTCTGCTGCATCGCTCCTTCTCACCTCTGCTACATCACTCCCTCTCACTTCTGCTACATCTGTACCTCTCACCTCTGCTGCATCACTCTCCTCTACTGCATTTCTCCCTCTCACCTCTGCTGCATCGCTCCTATTCATCTCTGCTACATCGCTCTCTCTCGCCTCTGCTATATCGTTCCCTCTCGTCGCTCTCACCTCTGCTACATTGCTCCCTTTCGCCTCTGCTACATCGCTCCCTCTTACCTCTGCTAAATCGCGCCCTCTCATCTCTGCTGCATCGCTCCTTCTCACCTCTGCTACATCACTCCCCCTCACCTCTGCTACATCACTCCCTCTCACCTCTGCTACATCGCACCCTCTCATCTCTGTTGCATCGCTCCTTCTCACCTCTGCTACATCACTCCCTCACCTCTGCTGCATCACTCTCTCTCACCTCTGCTACATCGCTCTCTCTCCCCTCCTACATCGTTCCCTCCCGTTGCTCTCTCACCTCTGCTATATTGCTCCCTCTTGCCTCTGCTACATCGCTCCCTCTCACCTCTGCTACATCGCACCCTCTCATCTCTGCTGCATCGCTCCCTCTCACCTCTGCTACATCACTCCTCTGACCTCTGCTGCATCACTCTGTCACCTCTGCTACATCGCTCCCTCTCACCTCTGCTGCATCACTCCTCATCTCTGCTACATCGCTCCCCCTCACCTCTGCTACATCACTCCCTCTCACCCCTGCTACATCGCGCCCTCTCATCTCTGCTGCATCGCTCCTTCTCACCTCTGCTACATCACTCCCCCTCACCTCTGCTACATCACTCCCTGTCACCTCTGCTACATCACTCGTATCACCTCTGCTACATCGCACACTCTCATCTCTGCTGCATCGCTCCTCACCTCTGCTGCATCACTCTCTCTCACCTGCTGCATCACTCTCTCTCACCTCTGCTGCATCGCTCCCTTTCACCTTTGCTGAATCGCTCCCTCTCACCTCTGCTGCATCGCTCCCTCTCACCTCTGCTGCATCACTCCCTCTCACCTCTGCTACATCTTGTTCTTGCCTCTGCTACATCGTTCCACCCCGTTGCTCTCTCTTCTCTGCTACATCACTCCCTCTCACCTCTGCTACATCGCGCCCTCTCATCTCTGCTGCATCACTCCTCACCTCTGCTACATCACTCCCCCTCACCTATGCTACATCACTCCCTCTCACCTCTGCTACATCACTCCCTATCACCTCTGCTACATCGCACACTCTCATCTCTGCTACATCGCTCCCTCTCACCTCTGCTACATTACTCCCTCTCACCTCTGCTACATCGCACCCTCTCACCTCTGCTACATCGCTCCCTCTCACCTCTGCTACATTGCTCCCTCTCACCTCTGCTACATCGCGACCTCTCATCTCTGCTGCATCGCTCCTTCTCACCTCTGCTACATCACTCCCTCTCACTTCTGCTACATCAGTCCCTCTCACCTCTGCTGCATCACTCTCCTCTGCTGCATCGCTCCCTCTCACCTCTGCTGCATCGCTCCCTCACCTCTGCTGCATAGCTCCCTCTCACCTCTCTTGCATCGCTCCTTCTCATCTTTGCTATATCGCTCTCTCTCGCCTCTGCTACATCGTTCCCTCTCGTCGCTCTCACCTCTGCTACATTGCTCCCTTTCGCCTCTGCTACATCGCTCCCTCTCACCTCTGTTAAATCGCGCCCTCTCATCTCTGCTGCATCGCTCCTTCTCACCTCTGCTGCATCACTCCCCCTCACCTCTGCTACATCACTCCCTCCCACCTCTGCTACATCACTCCCTCTCACCTCTGCTGCATCACTCTCACCTCTGCTACATCGCTCTCTCTCGCCTCTGCTACATCGTTCCCTCCCGTTGCTCTCTCACCTCTGCTATATTGCTCCCTCTTGCCTCTGCTACATTGCTCCCTCTCACCTCTGCAACATCGCTCCTTCTCACCTCTGCTACATTGCTCCCTCTCACATCTGCTACATCGCACCCTCTCATCTCTGCGGTATTGCTCCCTCTCACCTCTGCTACATCACTCCCTCTGACCTCTGCTGCATCACTGTCACCTCTGCTGCATCACTGTCTCTCACCTCTGCTGCATCACTCCCTCTCACCACTGCTGCATCGCTCCCTCTCACCTCTGCTGCATCGCTCCTCATCTCTGCTACATCGCTCCCCCTCACCTCTCTACATCACTCCCTCTCACCTCTGCTACATCTCGCCCTCTCATCTCTGCTGCATCGCTCCTTCTCACCTCTGCTACATCACTCCCCCTCACCTCTGCTACATCACTCCCTCTCACCTCTGCTACATCACTCCCTATCACCTCTGCTACATCGCACATTCTCATCTCTGCTGCATCGCTCCTTCTCACCTCTGCTACATCACTCCCTCTCACCTCTGCTGCATCACTCTCTCTCACCTCTGCTGCATCACTCTCTCTCACCTCTGCTGAATCGCTCCTCTCACCTCTGCTACATCGCTCCCTCTCACCTCTGCTACATCGCTCCCTCTCACCTCTGCTGCATCACTCCCTCTCACCTCTGCTACATCTTTTTCTTGCTCTGCTACATCGTTCCACCCCGTTGCTCTCTCACCTCTGCTACATCGCTCCCTCTCACCTCTGCTACATTGCCTCCTCACCTCTGCTACATCACACCCTCTCATCTCTGCTGCATCGCTCCTTCTCACCTCTGCTACATCACTCCCTCTCACTTCTGCTACATCAGTCCCTCTCACCTTTGCTGCATCACTCTCCTCTGCTGCATCGCTCCTCTCACCTCTGCTGCATCGCTCCCTCACCTCTGCTGCATAGCTCCCTCTCCACTCTGTTGCATCGCTCCTTCTATCTTTGCTATATCGCTCTCTCGCCTCTGCTATATCGTTCCCTCTCGTCGCTCTCACCTCTGCTACATTGCTCCCTTTCGCCTCTGCTACATCGCTCCCTCTCACCTCTGCTAAATCGCGCCCTCTCATCTCTGCTGCATCGCTCCTTCTCACCTCTGCTACATCACTCCCCCTCACCTCTGCTACATCACTCCCTCTCACCTCTGCTACATCGCACCCTCTCATCTCTGTTGCATCGCTCCTTCTCACCTCTGCTACATCACTCCCTCACCTCTGCTGCATCACTCTCTCTCACCTCTGCTACATCGCTCTCTCTCCCCTCCTACATCGTTCCCTCCCGTTGCTCTCTCACCTCTGCTATATTGCTCCCTCTTGCCTCTGCTACATCGCTCCCTCTCACCTCTGCTACATCGCACCCTCTCATCTGCTGCATCGCTCCCTCTCACCTCTGCTA
>JARQOD010012973.1:0-17597 GCA_033576555.1 Oophaga sylvatica | reverse complement strand
TCATTTTGTGGAAAAAACATGATTTTTTAATTTTACGGCTCTACGTTATAACCTTCTGTGAAGCCCTTGGGGTTCAAAGCTCTCACACACATTTAGATAAGTTACTTGGGGGTCTAGTTTCCAAAATGGGGTCACTTGTGGGGGGTTCCACTGTTTAGGCACACAGGGACTCTCCAAATGCGACATGGCGTCCAATCTCAATTCCAGCCAAAAAAGTCAAATGGCGCTGCTTCCCTTCCGAGCTCTGCCATGCACCCAAATAGTGGTTTACCCCCACATATGGGGTATCAGCGTACTCAGGACTAATTGCACAATAACTTTTGGGGTCCTTTTATCCTTTGGAAAATAAAAATTGGGATGAAAAGATCATTTTTGTGGAAAAAAACATGATTTTTTAATTTTACGGCTCTACGTTATAACCTTCTGTGAAGCCCTTGGGGTTAAAAGCTCTCACAACACATTTAGATAAGTTCTTGGGGGTCTAGTTTCCAAAATGGGGTCACTTGTGGGGGGTTTCCACTGTTTAGGCACACAGGGACTCTCCAAATGCGACATGGCGTCCAATCTCAATTCCAGCCAAAAAAGTCAAATGGCGCTGCTTCCCTTCCAAGCTCTGCCATGCGCCCAAATAGTGGTTTACCCCCACATATGGGGTATCAGCGTACTCAGGACAAATTGCACAATAACTTTTGGGGTCCTTTTACCTTTGGCAAATAAAAATTGGGGGTGAAAGATCATTTTAGTGGAAAAGATATGATTTTTTAATTTTACAGCTCTACGTTATAACCTTCTGTGAAGCCCTTGGGGTTCAAAGCTCTCACCACACATCTAGATAAGTTCCTTGGGCGGTCTAGTTTCCAAAATGGGGTTACTTGTGGGGGGTATCCACTGTTTAGGCACACAGGGGCTCTCCAAATACGACATGGCGTCCAATCTCAATTCCAGCCAAAAAAGTCAAATGGCGCTGCTTCCCTTCCGAGCTCTGCCATGCACCCAAATAGTGGTTTACCCTCACATATGGGGTATCAGCGTACTCAGGACTAATTGCACAATAACTTTTAGGGTCCTTTTATCCTTTGGAAAATAAAAATTGGGATGAAAAGATCATTTTTGTGGAAAAAACATGATTTTTTAATTTTACGGCTCTACGTTATAACCTTCTGTGAAGCCCTTGGGGGTTCAAAGCTCTCACTACACATTTAGATAAGTTACTTGGGGGGTCTAGTTTCCAAAATGGGGTCACTTGTGGGGGGTTTCCACTGTTTAGGCACACAGGGACTCTCCAAATGCGACATGGCGTCCAATCTCAATTCCAGCCAAAAAAGTCAAATGGCGCTGCTTCCCTTCCGAGCTCTGCCATGCACCCAAATAGTGGTTTACCCCCACATATGGGGTATCAGCGTACTCAGGACTAATTGCACAATAACTTTTGGGTCCTTTTATCCTTTGGAAAATAAAAATTGGGATGAAAAGATCATTTTTGTGGAAAAAACATGATTTTTTAATTTTACGGCTCTACGTTATAACCTTCTGTGAAGCCCTTGGGGGTTAAAAGCTCTCACAACACATTTAGATAAGTTCCTTGGGGGTCTAGTTTCCAAAATGGGGTCACTTGTGGGGGGTTTCCACTGTTTAGGCACACAGGACTCTCCAAATGCGACATGGCGTCCAATCTCAATTCCAGCCAAAAAAGTCAAATGGCGCTGCTTCCCTTCCAAGCTCTGCCATGCGCCCAAATAGTGGTTTACCCCCACATATGGGGTATCAGCGTACTCAGGACAAATTGCACAATAACTTTTGGGGTCCTTTTACCCTTTGGCAAATAAAAATTGGGGGTGAAAGATCATTTTAGTGGAAAAGATATGATTTTTTAATTTTACAGCTCTACGTTATAACCTTCTGTGAAGCCCTTGGGGGTTCAAAGCTCTCACCACACATCTAGATAAGTTCCTTGGGCGGTCTAGTTTCCAAAATGGGGTTACTTGTGGGGGTATCCACTGTTTAGGCACACAGGGGCTCTCCAAATACGACATGGCGTCCAATCTCAATTCCAGCCAAAAAAGTCAAATGGCGCTGCTTCCCTTCCGAGCTCTGCCATGCACCCAAATAGTGGTTTACCCTCACATATGGGGTATCAGCGTACTCAGGACTAATTGCACAATAAATTTTAGGGTCCTTTTATCCTTTGGAAAATAAAAATTGGGATGAAAAGATCATTTTTGTGGAAAAAACATGATTTTTTAATTTTACGGCTCTACGTTATAACCTTCTGTGAAGCCCTTGGGGGTTCAAAGCTCTCACTACACATTTAGATAAGTTACTTGGGGGGTCTAGTTTCCAAAATGGGGTCACTTGTGGGGGTTTCCACTGTTTAGGCACACAGGGACTCTCCAAATGCGACATGGCGTCCAATCTCAATTCCAGCCAAAAAAGTCAAATGGCGCTGCTTCCCTTCCGAGCTCTGCCATGCACCCAAATAGTGGTTTACCCCCACATATGGGGTATCAGCGTACTCAGGACTAATTGCACAATAACTTTTGGGTCCTTTTATCCTTTGGAAAATAAAAATTGGGATGAAAAGATCATTTTTGTGGAAAAAACATGATTTTTTAATTTTACGGCTCTACGTTATAACCTTCTGTGAAGCCCTTGGGGGTTAAAAGCTCTCACAACACATTTAGATAAGTTCCTTGGGGGGTCTAGTTTCCAAAATGGGGTCACTTGTGGGGGGTTTCCACTGTTTAGGCACACAGGGACTCTCCAAATGCGACATGGCGTCCAATCTCAATTCCAGCCAAAAAAGTCAAATGGCGCTGCTTCCCTTCCGAGCTCTGCCATGCGCCCAAATAGTGGTTTACCCCCACACATGGGGTATCGATGTACTCAGGAGAAATTGTACAACAAATATTGTGGTTTATTTTCTACTGATACCCTTGACAAAATTTTAAAAAATTGTGTCGAAATAAAAATTTTGGGAAAAAAAGTTAAATGTTAATTTTTTCCTTCCACATTGCTTCAATGCTTGTGAAGTACCTAAAGGGTTAATAAACTTCTTGAATGTGGCTTTGAACACGTTGAGGGGTGCAGTTTTTAGAATGGTGTCACTTTTGGGTATTTTCTGTCATATTGACCCCTCAAATTCACTTCAAATGTTAGGTGGCCCCTAAAAAAAAATGATTTTGTAAATTTTGTTGGAAAAATGAGAAATTTTTAACACTTATAACTTCCTAACAAAAAAAAATTTTGGTTCCAAAATTGTGCTGATGTAAAGTAGACATGTGGGAAATGTTATTTATTAACTAATTTTTGTGACATATCTCTCTGATTTAATGGCATAAAAATTAAAAGTTTGAAAATTGCAAAATTGTCAAAATTTTTGCCATATTTCCATTTTTTTTCATAAATAAACGCAAGTTATATTGAAGAAATTTTACCACTATCATGAAGTACAATATGTCTCGAGAAAACAATCTCAGAATCGCCAAGATCCGTTGAAGCGTTCCAGAGTTATAACCTCATAAAGAGACAGTGGTCAGAAATGTAAAAATTGGCCTGGTCTTTAACCTACAAAATGGCTTGGTCGTTAAGGGGTTAATCATGACAGATTGATCTCCAGCCATGTCCTCATCAACACCCACACCTGTGTTAATGGAGCAATCACTGAAAGAGGTTAGCTGGTCCTTTTAAGGCAGGGCTGCAATGATGTTGAAATGTGTTTTGGGGGATAAAGTTCATTTTCTAGCCAAATATTGACTTTGCAAGTAATTGCTGTTAAGCTGATCACTCTTTATAACATTCTGGAGTATATGCAAATTGCCATTAGAAAAAGTGAAGCAGTAGACTTTGTAAAAATTAATATTTGTGTCATTCTGAAAACTTTTGGCCATGACTGTACAGGCGCTTATCACAAAACTAGAATATCATCAAAAAGTTAATTTATTTAATGACATTTCCTGGATATCTCTGTGTGTGGTGGCTCTTGAAGCAATGGCTCCAGCAGCAGTCCACTCCTTATGAATCTCCCCCAAATATTTGAATGGCCTTTTATTAACAATCCTTTCAAGGCTTCAGTTGTCCCGGTTGCTTGTGCACTTTTTTCTACCACACTTCTTCTTTCCACTCAACTTTCCATTAATATGCTTGGATACAGCACTCTGAACAGCCAGCTTCTTTAGCAATGACCTTTTGTGGCTTACCTTCCTTGTGGAGTGTGTCAATGACTGCCTTCAGGACATCTGTCAAGTCAGCAGTCTTCCCCATGATTGTCGAGCCTACTAAAGACTTAAGGGACCTTGTTAAACTCTTAGGAAGCCTTTGCAGGTGTTTTTTATTAATTATTCTAATTTACTGAGATATGACTTTTGGGTTTTCATTTTCTGTAAGCCATAATCATCATTAACAGAAATAAACACGTGACATAGATCACTGTTTGTAGTGACTCTATATAATGAGTTTCACTTTTTGTATTGAAGAATTGAAATAAATTAACTTTTTGCCGATATTCTAATTTTGTGAGAACCACTTGTACATCTGGTCAATGTAGTGAGTGTTTTCACATACATACAGATCCTAAAAACATCCAGAGGTTGTTTTAAAGTAATTTTTTTATTTTTTTTTCTCATAAGTCAGCAGTACACTTGAAAATAAGAGACTTCCTACATGTTGTTAGAGAAATATTCTGCTTTCTCCTACTGATCACTCATTCTCATTCACGGTTAAAATCTGTTTCTAGTGAAGACAAATTTCCCCATTAATAAAATGTCAGTTGTTACTGCTAAGACTCAAGGATCCAAGTCAGGGGTGCACAACCTTTTCTGGACCAAGGGCCACATTGTCAGATTGAATCACTTCAAGGGCCACAATGAAACCTAAAATGATATTAGGATTTGGGACATTTATACAATATTGTAATTAAATGCTATAAATGCAATAGTAGAAAGGATCTGCTGAGCTGCTGGCCAAGAAGATATCCAATGGCGATGATGGTGTTGAACAAGGAGCAGTTTTATTAATCTACGCGTTTCAAAGTTGAACAAACTCCTTCATCAGGACAAAACCACAATAGACTCATTATGGTTTTTTCCTGATGTAGGGAGTTTGTTCAACTCTGAAACGTGTAAATTAATAAAACTGCTCCTTGTTGAACACTTATCTCCATTAGATATCTTCTTGGCCAGCAGCGCAGCAGATTTATTTGTACATCTCTTTCTACTATTGCTATATTCTGCGGGTTTTATTCCTGCATACGGAGCAGAAACCACTGGCATCTATCTCTGCATAAGAGTTGTGCCTGACACAACCCAGCCAGGTGAGCAATACCCTACTATCTACAACATTTATTGCCGGGTCATGCCCTATTGTGCACTTTTTGTCAGCATTTTGTATAGCTAAAAGTATGTCAGATTTATGTTTTTAGGGTGCAGTTGGGCCCAGATGGTTCTGTAAACTGTGGCCTCTGTTCACACAGGATGCATTTTGGTTAGCACTGGGCAGCCCGCCTGATCTAAGAGTATGGGCGTTACTAATAGGCTGTAAGCCAGATGATCTGCACTCCCTGTGTGAATAACGCCGCATACAGACTTGTTATGTTTTGGTAGCTGAGGAGGCAGGAGCAAAAAACCGCATAGGCAGCCTAACACCAGAGAGGTTGGAAACTAATAGATTGCAGACCCCTAAACTAACCGTGGAGCATACTTACGGTGGTCCTAGACGCCTCGGCACAGCCGGAGAGATAGCTATCCCTGAAGATGGAAAGAGGAAAGCTAACTGCCCCGGAGTAGACCCCAAAAGAGTAGGAAGCCCCCAAACATATAATGGAGGTTAGACAAGATGAAAATACGAACACAGACAGAAAATATATTGAGCAAACGCTGGGGCCCGAAATTGTCTAGATAGGACAGCACAGGAGAGAATACTGTCTGCAACCCAGAAACCCTAGGAAAATTCCAACACTTCTGAATCCAAAAACACTGAGACCGCACGGTCTCGACCACCTATATCAGATCTCTGGTGTGGACACGTAGCTACCCAGCAGTAAAATATCACAAGAACTGAGCAAAAGAACAGATACAAAAAACGAACGGAGACCAGCCAAAGCCCCCCAAAGGGGACCCGGCTGAAGACAAAATGCAATGCAGCAAGAAGCAAGGAATTCAAACCACAGTAAAAAAAAAATTGAAAGAGACTTATCTGAAAGCAAGCAGGAGACAGCAGGAAAGCAAGCTGAATTCCAACCTAGACCAGGAGCACAATTGATCACCGGCGAGGATCATGGGAGTTCAGCTCACATATCGGGCCAGTCAGTACAACCTGACAACCACTCGTTATCTGCAGGTGTAGGACTTGGTAATCAACATAGGTTCAATACCCTCAGCAACCACCAGAGGGAGCTTCAGCTCCGAAGTCGTCTCCAAAACGTTCACAACACTTATCTTTTGTGCACTAATATACCAATCACCTCTTCCATGGATTGGTAGGTTGTGAGTGATTGGTTCATCGGTATTGCTGCACCTGTGTTGCTGCCATCTTTAATCGGGTCCACTGCACCCTGATGCAGTGCATTTGTTTGAAAGCCTGGTAAGCATCTCTGCCTTTTTTCTGCGGTGATTTTCCTTAAAGGACTTCCACCTATCATGAAAAAGGGGAGCCACCTTATTGCTTGCTTCCAGTGTAGAAAGGAAGAGACAAAGCATAGTGCTGTGTACTTACAGAAGCACTCTCAAAATTTTTATCTTCTTGCTATATTGCAATCCTCACATTATTCATTTTGACTTTCTACCCAGTTAATTCTCTTTTCCATTAGGTCTATTACATGATGTGATTAAAACTGACTAGCTGAATACTTCTAAGCTCTGTAGAAACAGGAAGTCTCTTTTTCGTGCCTGAGCAAAAGGCAAAATTAGCAATTTTAAGTACATAGTGCTTTATAATATGATTGCAGTATATTAATAGGATAACAACTTTGACATAAGTGTTTTCTCCATCGCCTCATTGGGGGACACACAGACCGTGGGTGTTATGCTGCTGCCACTAGGAGGACACTAAGCAATACATAAGCACAAAAGATTAACTCCTCCTGCAGTATACACCCTCTGTTGGCTCAATCCTGAACCAGTTCTTGCTTAGTGTCTGTAGGAGGCACTAGGGTCTGCTCTCAGACCCCACTTTTTTTCTCATTTTTTTACCTTTTTTATCTTTTTATTATTTTGCTTTCTTCACGCACGGATGGGCGACGGGACTTGTACGAAAAGTCACGATCTCCCAAAAAACCAGCAACAGGCGGCATCGTGGAGTGTCACCTCCATGTACCCCTCCTGCCACGCTACCATGGGGCGACAGATCCCTTGAATGGGCCGCTCTCCCCATGAGATACCCCTCGATGTGGACGATGTGATTCGCGTGGCACCATGGATGGATACCCCGCTCCACCTCTCCTGAAAGCGGTGGCGGTCTGGAGGCATGTAAGATCCCTCTCCACCCCCCTATTGAAAGGGGATGGTGGATTGAGGAAGTACGGCCATAACTGCCGTAGTCCTGCGGAGTTCCCCCTTCTCCATCTTCGGGCTCTCCCCGCAGTGTGTACAGCCATCTGGATGCATTGTGAATTGGCCATATGTCGCCGCGACAGCTTCTGCGTCGCACCGCGGCCGCACCTGCGTCGCGCCGCCGCAGCTCAGCGTCGCGCCGCTGGCGCTTCCAATCGCGCCGCGGCCACAGCCTCAAATTTAGTCCCCGGCTTCGGCCCGGGTTAGGCCGCAACCAGAAATTTAGTCCCCGGCTTCGGCCCGGGATAGGCCGCAGTCATAAATTTAGTCCCCGGCTTCGGGCCGGGATAGGCCTCAAGGGGAGAGAGCTGTCCGTGTGTCTCCGCCCACCTTGCACGCTATTGGCCGCCTTCAGATGACATGGGACTCCCTCCTGTTTCCTCCCCCTCTCCTCCCACTGCTTCTGGCGCTTCTCGTGTCATACGAGAAGCGCTACTGTAATCTCGGGCGCCATCTTGTGGGACAGCGCTGCAGACGCCATCCTCCTTCCCTGGTTCACACACAGGACCTGGGTAAGTGCACGCTGCGACTAGGTCTACACAGCGCTTGACCCTTCTCCTGCAGCAGGCTCTCAGGTGCAGAAATATGTCGCAATCAAAGGGCGCTAAAAAGGCTGACAAAAACTACACCGTAGTATATGCCGCCTGCATTTCATGCAACGCTTCCCTGCCGTCAAAGCATGGTTCCCAATTCTGTGCATCATGTGCCCAAGAGCCCACTGCTTCTTCCGCTCAGGAGCCCCCTACTACCGTTCAGGAGTCCCTACCTATTCCTGATCCCATTGAGCCAGGTCCTTCAGGGTGGCCTGCGTTTCTGGCGCAGTCCATGGATTCTCTGACTAGGGTCTTGGATACCTTCCGTGGCTCCGCTTCTAGCCAGGGCGTCCCTTTTCCAGAAAGGGGCCCGTTAGCCTTCAGAGAGACCTCATCTGACGGGCCGACCCACGGCGTCCGCAAAGTGGTCGTCCAGAAAACGCCGCCATAATGCATCTCCCAATCCATCTAGCGGTTCGGCATCGGCAAGCTCAGGCTCTCGCTCCCCCTCTCCCAGAGATCTTAGTGATCATGATTTCAAAAAGAGCCAAACGTGCTCACAAGGTGTTTAGTAATCACCCTGAATTTACGGATATTGTTCAGGGACATAGGGAGCGTCCAGACAGACGTTTTTCAGGACTGAAGTCTCTGAAAGCACGATACCCATTTTCAGCAACTGTAGCGAAAGAGTGGACTGAATCTCCAGTTGTAGATCCTCCAGTATCTCGCTTAGCTTCAAAAACCCTGCTCTCTGTTTCAGATAGTTCATCCATTAGGAACCCTTCAGATAAACAGATTGACAACCTCGCTAAATCGATTTTTGAGGCGGCTGGAGCATCTCTTTCTCCCTCCTTTGCGGCCACCTGGGTAGCAAGGGCCATGGTGGCTTGGGTTGAGAACCTAGTTAAAATAACTAGTGATATCTCTCCCCCGAGGCATGTAATCTGGCCTATCAGATTACTCGGGCAGGTGACTACATGGTTCATGCGTCCCTAGATGCAGCTAATTGCGCTATCGCCATTCGGAGGTCCCTTTGGCTCCGAGAGTGGCGTGCAGACGCTGCTTCAAAGAGGACTTTGACTTCGCTGCCTTATCTTTCAGGGCGTCTCTTTGGAGATCGTCTTGATCAGATTATTTCTGACGCTACTGGTGGCAAAAGCAAATTTCTTCCGCAGCGCAGAATCAATCGGCCTTTTCGGGCTCAATACCAAAGTCGTTCCCGGCCATTTCGTAGCTCATTTAATTGGTCCTCTGCCTCGACCTCGGCTCGAGCACCCCGTCCATCTCACAGAGATAGGGGCTCGCAACCATCGTCCAGGTCCTCTCAGCCCTGGAGAAACAGATTCTCTCAGGCGGGAAATAGGAGCTCCTCCTCTCGCAAATTGTCTTCCCAATGACTCCTTGCTGAGGACGGGGGACCCAAACAAGGTAGGCGGCCGCCTACTCTTGTTTCGCAAAGTCTGGGGGTCGGTCGTTCAAGACCGGTGGGTCTTCGATCTTGTACACTCCGGCTACAAGATCGAATTCTTGTCCCTCCCCCAAGACGTTTCTTTCAGTCTCGCCCCCCCCAAGTCCAAGGATCTCGCAAATCCTTTTCTTCAGGCTCTGAACATGCTTCGTTCCAGCAGGGTCATCGTCCCAATTCCTCACAAGGAAAGATTAAAAGGGTTTTACTCAAAACTCTTTGTGGTTCCCAAGAAGGACGGCTCCTTGCGTCCTATTCTGAACCTAAAATTGCTAAACAAATTCATCAGAGTCCGTCATTTCAGGATGGAATCCCTCCGTTCTGTTGTCGCATCTCTAGAAAGAAAAGAATACTTGGCGTCTATAGACATCAAGGATGCTTATCTACACATTCCGATTTTCAGAGGTCATCAAAAGTTTCTGCGTTTTGCTGTCGGAGAGGATCATTTTCAATTTGCCGCTCTACCCTTCGGTCTCGCAACCGCCCCCAGAGTGTTCACAAAGGTCATGGCGGCCGCCATGTCAATTTTACACTCTCGGGGTGTGGTGGTCCTCCCGTACCTGGACGACCTACTCATCAAAGGTCCGACTTTTCGGGCCTGCGCAGAGAGTGTCGAGATCACTATCGACACCCTCTCTCGCCTGGGTTGGCTAGTCAATTTGGACAAGTCTCTTCCCATTCCCTCTCAGAAGATTCCTTTTCTGGGAATGATTCTGGACACCTCCCAAGGGTTGGTATCTCTCCCTCCAGAGAAGATCGCTTCTCTGAGGCGGGGAGTGCTCCTGTTGTCTCTAGGCCATTCCCACTCTCTGCGGAGCGCTATGCAGGTACTGGGGAAAATGGTAGCGTCCATCGAGGCAGTACCGTTCGCTCAGTTCCATCTTCGCCCTCTTCAACAGGAGCTAATATCAGTTTGGGACAGGAACCCTGCGTCTCTAGGTCGCCGCTTCCATCTGTCTCCCACAGTCAGAAGCTCCTTGAAATGGTGGACAAATGCCTCATCACTGAATCAAGGAAAATCTTTTCTACCTGTCCATTGGCTGGTGGTGACCACCGATGCCAGTCTCCTCGGATGGGGAGCTGTGTTCTTTCATCACACGGCTCAAGGCCGCTGGTCTCTACCAGAGACCCGTCTCCCGATCAACATCCTGGAGATCAGAGCTATCAAGTTAGCTCTCGTGCAGTTCCATCATCTTCTGGCCGGTCCTCCCATCCGGATCCAGTCAGACAACGCCACGGCCGTGGCGTACATCAATCGTCAGGGGGGCACTCGGAGCAGAACAGCGATGCTCGATGTATCGCACATCCTGCGCTGGGCGAGACAAACCGCTCGCGCATCTCCGCGGTTCACATTCCAGGAGTGGACAATTGGGAGGCCGACTTCCTCAGTCGCCAAGGCCTAGACTCAGGGGAATGGTCCCTGCACCCGGAAGTGTTTCATCTCATTTGCCAGCGATGGGGCATGCCGGATGTGGACCTCATGGCATCCAGACTGAATGCCAAGGTTCAGACTTTCATAAGTCGGTTTCGCGATCCACTAGCCATCGGCTCGGATGCGCTAGTCTCCCTTGGAGTCATTTTCGCCTTCCTTACATTTTTCCACCTCTTCCGTTAATCCCCAGGGTGATTCGGAAGATCAAGGCGGAAGGCGTTACTCTCATTCTGGTCGCTCCGGACTGGCCTCGCCGTCCGTGGTATGCGGAACTAGTGCGTCTGGTCGCAGACGTTCCCTGGAGATTACCAGATCGTCCAGACCTTCTTTCACAGGGTCCAATTTACCATCACAATTCGAAAGCGCTGAATTTGACGGTATGGCCATTGAAGCCTGGATCTTAAGTCAGGCTGGTTTTTCTCACAAAGTTGTCTCAACAATGGTCAATGCCAGGAAGCCGGCTTCCGCCCGCATTTACCATCGTGTCTGGAAGACATTCTTTTCCTGGTGTAAGAACAAAGGTCGTTCTCCTTTGGTTTTTTCTATCCCTTCCATTCTAGAATTTCTCCAAGCAGGAATGGACTCGGGGTTAGCTCTCTCCTCCCTCAAGGGGCAGATTTCTGCTTTGTCCGTCCTTTTCCAACGGCGGATCGCATCTAAGTCTCAGGTCAGGACTTTTATCCAGGGAGTGTCACATCTTGTTCCGCCCTACAAGAGGCCTTTGGAGCCTTGGGATCTTAATTTGGTCCTCAGTGCCTTACAGGAATCCCCCTTCGAACCTTTGCCGGAAGTGTCCTTATCGCTTCTTTCCTGGAAGGTTGTCTTCCTAGTGGCGATTACCTCTATCAGACGGGTATCGGAGTTGGCAGCCTTATCTTGTAAACCTCCTTTCCTTATTTTTCACCAGGACAAGGTAGTCCTTAGGACTTCTCCTTCTTTCATACCTAAAGTCGCACGGTCTATGTGTCCCCCAATGAGGCGATGGGAAAAGGAGATTTTTGTGTACTCACCGTAAAATCCTTTTCTCAGAGACGCTCATTGGGGGACACAGCTCCCACCCTTGTTAAAATCCTGGAGGGTTTTTTAAGGGATACTATATTGGAGTATCTGAAGCTGAATAACCTCATGACACAGTATCAGCATGGGTTTACGAGGGACCGTTCTTGTCAGACTAATCTGATAAGCTTTTATGAAGGGGTAAGTTCAGGACTGGACCAAGGGAATGCAGTGGACGTGGTGTTCATGGACTTCTCAAAAGCTTTTGATACAGTGCCACACAAAAGGTTGATACATAAAATGAGAACAATGGGGATAGGGGAAAATATGTGTAAGTGGGTTAAGAACTGGCTCATGGATAGAAAACAAAGGGTGGTTATTAATGGAGCACACTCGGACTGGGTCACGGTTAGCAGTGGGGTACCACAGGGGTCAGTATTGGGGCCGCTTCTCTTTAACATATTTATTAATGACCTTGTAGGGGGCATACAGAGTAGTATTTCAATATTTGCAGATGACACTAAACTCTGCAGGGTAATAAATACAGAGGAGGATAATTTTATATTACAGGAGGATTTATGTAAACTAGAAGCTTGGGCTGATAAATGGCAAATGAGCTTTAATGGGGATAAATGTAAGGTCATGCACTTGGGTAGAACAAATAAGATGTATAATTATGTGCTTAATTGTAAAACACTGGGCAAAACTGTCACTGAAAAAGACTTGGGTGTATGGGTGGACGACAAACTCACATTTAGTGGCCAGTGTCAGGCAGCTGCTGCCAAGGCAAATAAAATAATGGGATGCATTAGACGAGGCATAGATGCTCATGAGGAGAACATAATTTTACCTCTATACAAGTCACTGGTGCGACCACACTTAGAATACTGTGTGCAGTTCTGGTCTCCGGTGTATAAGAAAGACATAGCTGAACTGGAGCAGGTGCAGAGAAGAGCGACCAAGGTTATTAGAGAACTGGGGGGTCTGCAATACCAAGACAGGTTATTACACTTGGGGTTATTTAGTTTGGAAAAACGAAGGCTTAGAGGTGATCTTATTACAATGTATAAATATATGAGGGGACAGTACAAAGACCTTTCTAATGATCTTTTTACTCTTAGACCTGTGACGGGGACGAGGGGGCATCCTCTACGTCTGGAGGAAAGAAGGTTTAGTCATAATCACAGATGCAGATTCTTTACTGTAAGAGCAGTGAGACTATGGAACTCTCTGCCGTCTAATGTTGTAATGAGTGATTCCTTACTAAAATTTAAGAGGGGACTGGATGCCTTTCTTGAAAAGTATAATATTACAGGCTATATTCACTAGTTTCCAAGATACAGCGTTGATCCAGGGAGCTAGTCTGATTGCCGTATGTGGAGTCGGGAAGGAATTTTTTTCACCAATGTGAAGCTTACTGTTTGCCACTTGGGTTTTTTTTTGCCTTCCTCTGGATCAACATGTTAGGGCAGGTTAGGATAGGATATGGGTTGAACTAGATGGACTTAAAGTCTTCCTTCAACCTTAATAACTATGTTACTATGTTGTTTAGCTTGTAGCCTCGTTGTTTATTTGAATTGTTGACATATTGCACTCTGTTATGAGCTCCTACTGCTTTGGCACCGAACTGGTTCAGGATTGAGCCAACAGAGGGTGTAGGGTGTATACTGCAGGAGGAGGAGTTAATCTTTTGTGCTTATGTATTGCTTAGTGTCCTCCTAGCGGCAGCAGCATAACACCCATGGTCTGTGTGTCCCCCAATGAGCGTCTCGGAGAAAAGGATTTTACGGTGAGTACACAAAAATCTCCTTTTTTAATGTGTGTTGCTGAAATGATTCATTCCTCCCATAAAAATACATTGAACAGTGTAACACAGGAGTTAGGAAACCCACATTTTGCTAATATTTGTGGGTTCCAAAGAGGAACAGGATAGCGAAACATAGATGTTATCTTTTCTTGCTCTGCACTATGCGATAGCTCTTCTCTCTTGCAAGAAATTTATATTTTCCTTTTTACCCATGACTGCACACCTGAGAAAGGGATCCGCTCAGCAAGGACAGGAAACCTACTGAAATAAAAGGGTGATACCTTTTTCTTGCTTCAGTTGGTTTCCTATCCTTGATGGGATCCTCGTGCTGAAATCTGCGGTGAAGAGGAAAGAATTATTCTCGGGCCCGTCCCGACTTCAGAAGAACAGGATGCATACCTGTGGCGCCGGCTTTCAGGTGACTAAAAGCTCCGTCCACGGGTCCCCTAGGGGCTTGGTGTATGTGCGGGCGGCCCAGTCAGGTTGTTAACTGGTCTGGGACCGCAGCGCCTCCCTCCCCGCGCTTGCTCTCCTCTGGTCTCTGTGATAGAGCGGCCGGGAGGCACATCCGGAAGTGGCTCGCACCGCTGGCATCATGGGCACAAGGCACACTGGGTATGGGCCTGGCCGCCAGCCGGTGCACTCGGGATGGCATGCCTGGTCTTCTTCCGCAGGGGAGGGCAATCATCGGGATTGGAAGGGAGGCTTCACAAGATGGTGCTGACTCCCCCTTCTTAAGGGAGAGAAGCTGAGCAGGTCGCTGCTTAGCATCCAGCTCATCTTGCCTGATTACCATAGAACCAAGGCAAGCAGCAGCCAACAGCTCACTATCAACATGGACACAAGTGAGGCAGCTAATCGAGTGGCAAGAGCAGCAGCCATCCCAGCCAGAGGAACAGAGCATCTCAAAACTCCTCAGTGTCCAGAGAGGATGTGTTACGTCTCCAATCACAGCCTCCGAATTTGGTACCCTTAAATGGGTGGTGAGTGATCTTCATGAAAGTCACCATTTGTTAGTAGGCCCCTTATTGTTTGTTTAAATCACTAGGAGAGGCCTAGGAAAGCTAGCGCTAAGAAGAGGAACAGGGAGTTTGGGCTATGCAAAACCCTGCTAGCGGTAGACTGGCAGAAGGACCCCTGCTCCGACTGCATCCACACGACCTTTAATGAAGAGACCCCTGACTTTGCAGCAAGCCTTTGGTCTGTTATTAGATCTGAATTGAGGGCTCCCTAAAAACCCTATTAAAAAGGGAAGAACAAACTTAGGGAGGTTTCTTCTAACGCTGACTCCTCTCCTTAGTCGCCGGAGGGACAATACCATACTGGGTCCTCATCCTCCTCAGACAGTGACATGGAGGGCAGACCGTGCTTTCCGGAGGAGGACACGGATAAACTGCTTAAAGCCATTAGATCAACTATGGGCCTAAAAGAGGAAAAAGTATTTAAGGCTACTTTCACACTTGCGTTTTTTTGCGCTGCGTTTCGAGCGCACATGAAGCGCATTAAAAAAACGCATGCAAATGCTTGTAAACGCTGCGATATTTATTCGCATCAGCATGTGCATTCGCAGCGTTTGTCTGCGATTTCATGCGTTTTTGCATGCGTTTGCGTTTTTTTGGCGCATGCGTTGTCTGTGTCACATTTCTATCATCTCTGTCTCCATCATCTGTCTGTCTCCATCATCTGTCTGTCTCCATCATCTGTCTGTCTCCATCATCTCTGTCTCCATCATCTCTGTCTGTCTCCATCATCTCTGTCTCCATCATCTGTCTGTCTCCATCATCTCTGTCTGTCTCTATCATCTCTGTCTGTCTCCATCATCTCTGTCTCCATCATCTCTGTCTCCATCATCTCTGTCTGTCTTCATCATCTCTGTCTGTCGCCATCATCTCTGTCTCCATCATCTGTCTGTCTCCATCATCTCTGTCTGTCTCCATCATCTGTCTGTCTCCATCATCTCTGTCTCCATCATCTCTGTCTGTCTCCATCATCTCTGTCTGTCTCCATCATCTGTCTCCATCATCTCTGTCTGTCTCCATCATCTCTGTCTCCATCATCTCTGTCTGTCTCCATCATCTGTCTCCATCATCTCTGTCTCCATCATCTCTGTCTCCATCATCTCTGTCTCCATCATCTCTGTCTCCATCATCTGTCTGTCTCCATCATCTCTGTCTGTCCCCATCATCTCTGTCTGTCTCCATCATCTCTGTCTGTCTCCATCATCTCTGTCTGTCTCCATCATCTGTCTGTCTCCATCATCTCTGTCTGTCTCTATCATCTCTGTCTGTCTCCATCATCTCTGTCTGTCTCCATCATCTGTCTCCATCATCTCTGTCTCCATCATCTCTGTCTGTCTCCATCATCTCTGTCTGTCTCCATCATCTGTCTGTCTCCATCATCTGTCTGTCTCCATCATCTCTGTCTCCATCATCTGTCTGTCTCCATCATCTGTCTGTCTCCATCATCTGTCTGTCTCCATCATCTCTGTCTCCATCATCTCTGTCTGTCTCCATCATCTCTGTCTGTCTCCATCATCTCTGTCTGTCTCCATCATCTGTCTGTCTCCATCATCTGTCTGTCTCCATCATCTGTCTGTCTCCATCATCTCTGTCTCCATCATCTCTGTCTGTCTCCATCATCTCTGGCTCCATTATTTACAGAAAAATCACGTGTGTGCAAAAGCGCTGACAAGCGCAAAGCCATGCGCACGCCAGCGCCCCCATAGACTGCAATGTTATTTTTTGCGCATAGCATGCGCACACGTGCGCACGCGTTTTTTTAAAGCGGTTGACCGAAAAAAAAAATGCAACATGTAGCGTATAGCGCGTATGGGCGCACACCGGGAAAATGCGCAGCGCACGACAAACGCACAAACGCGTGCAAGCGCTAGACCCTGCGCTCGCCATGTTAAAGATAGGGGAACATTGCGCATGCGTCCGATAGCGCAAGATGCGCTGCGCAAAAAAACGCAAGTGTGAAAGTAGCCTAAGTCTCTTGAGGATGTGATGTAGGGTTAACCCCTTAGTGACAGCCATTTTGCAGCTTAATGACCGGGCCAATTTTTACAATTCTGACCACTGTCACTTTATGAGGTTATAACTCTGGAACGCTTTAACGAATCCAGCTGATTCTGAGATTTTTTCGTGACATATTGTACTTCACGTTAGTGGTAAAAAAAATTTTTTTATATGACTTGCTTTTATTTATGAAAAAAACTGAAATATGGCTAAAACTTTGAAAATTTAGCAATTTTCAAACTTTAAATTTTTATGCCCTTAAATCAGAGAGATATGTCACACAAATTTCTTAATAAATAACATTTCCCACATGTCTACTTTACATCAGCACAATTTTGGGAACAAAATTTTTTTTTTGTTACGAAGTTATAAGGGTTAAAAGTTGACCAGCGATTTCTCATTTTTACAACACCATTTTTTTTTTAGGGACCACATCACATTTGAAGTCACTTTGAGGGGTCTATATGATAGAAAATACCCAAAAGTGACACCATTCTAAAAACTGCACCCCTCAATGTGCTCAAAACCACATTCAAGAAGTTTATTAAACCTTTACGTGCTTCACAAGAACTGAAGCTATGTGGAAGGAAAAAATTAACATTTAACTTTTTTTGCAAAAACTTTACTTCGTAACCAATTTTTTTTATTTTCACAAGTGTTAAAATAAAAAATGAACCACAAAATTTGTTGTGCAATTTCTCCTGAATACGCCGATACCCCATATGTGGGGGTAAACCACTTTTTGGGCGCAATGCGGAGGTCGCAAGGAAAGGAGCGCCGTTTGACTTTCAACGCAGAATTGG
>JARQOD010012972.1:0-17598 GCA_033576555.1 Oophaga sylvatica | reverse complement strand
GGTAGAACCTATCATCAGGAGAGTTGAAATTTTTGGGGTTTTTTTAAATTTTCCAGACATTTCGAGGG
The DNA here is from genome assembly GCA_033576555.1 of Oophaga sylvatica. Taxonomy (NCBI): domain Eukaryota; kingdom Metazoa; phylum Chordata; class Amphibia; order Anura; family Dendrobatidae; genus Oophaga; species Oophaga sylvatica. The sequence goes on along the minus strand of JARQOD010012972.1, from coordinate 17,530 downwards.
GGTTTCCTGGTTACTTTCCATAATCCTTTTTGGGTTTTGGAAACTGTGTTTTTCCCCTTGGGGGGTGAAAAGGGTTAACCAAAACCCCTGTTTTTTCTCCCCCGGGCTCAGGATTTCCCCGACTTTTTGATTTTTTTTTGAGGGTTTTGGGAAAAGAAATTTTGACCTTTCCCCTCCCATAGGAGCTTGACTCCTTTAATTTTAGTGCCTGTAGAAATTTCCCCTAAAGTCGCCTTTTTAATTTGTCTGTACCTGAACAGACCTATGGGGGTCTTATATGGGGGTCATTGGAGAAGGGTCAATCAACATCCTCTTCACCCTTAGGCCCCTTTTTTTTTTTTTGTCCCAAAAAGGGGGTTTCTTTTGCGTGTATTTTATCGCTCTTAAAAAATATTACGTGAAATATAAAATCCTTTTCCCTTGATCTCATCTGTTTTCCGGGTGAAAAACGCACGGTTTTTCCAAAATTTTCCCCTCAGGGGGGCAAAAAAACCTTTTTTCCTTTTAAGCACGGGGATAAGGGGAAGACGGCATTTAAATACCCCAAAAAGGGCTTTTTGGTTTATTTGTGATCCCTTTTTGGGCTCACTAATGCTCCTTCTTTTTCCCCAGTCCTTCATGAATGATTTTTTTAGGGTTTTTGTGGATAAATTTCTGTTTTTTTTTGGGGGATGGATCTTTTTTTCCAATGATGGGAACTCATGTAAAACATTTCGGACGTGTTCCAAATTTTGAGAGAGAAGCTTGTATGTGAAGGGTCAAAGGTTTTTGGGGTTTTAGGGGAAATCATTTCGGGGGTTATTTTTTCCCCATCTGTTATTGAATTGCCCGGGGCAAATTCGGCCATTGTGTTGGGTCCAACCTACTTCTTAAAAAGGTCTTCAAAAAATTTTGGGGGTTTTGCCAATTTTTTTTTTAAAAAAGGGGAATTTCTCGTTATTGTTAAACCATTAACTTTTTTTACCAGAAGGTTTGATGTGGTGAATTGGCCCCTGGGGGAGTCTCTGCATTTCGGGAAAAATTAACAGGATTCCTTCTCTCCTGTTCTACGGAGCCTGATGTTTCCTACCATTTCGGTGGAGGTTGTGCCTCTAAATTGGGGCAGGTGCCGTTTTGTCCCAAAGGATCCAAAGAACCTTAAAGTAACCCTTGTGCCTTTTTCTCTCGAAAATTTTCTCCCCACTGAATTTAATTAGCGGGGTAACGGGAGTTATTTAGCCTGAAGTGGGCTTTTGAAGAGTGGAGACATTGGTGGGGGAGCCAAACATCAGGTGGTGGTCCACGGCCAAAGAATCTAGTTTTCGGAATCTGCCAAGCGATTAATCAGAAGGCCGGTGGGCCTTGTTTTTCACACGTTTAATTTTGTGGTTTATTTCTTCCGGCATAAAAAGTTAAGGCGGATGCCCCCGGGGTTTCCTCGGATTCCCTGAGTTATCTTTTCTGTTATTTGAAAGGGGTGTAGTTTTCCGCCATCTCGCCCAAATTTGAGACTGGCTCTGGAGGGGTGTCGGAGGATAAGCCCGAGCGCTGCCCTGTTGGGAAATTGTTTGCCGGACAGTGGGAAAAAGGTGTAATGTCTGAGATTCTTGTTCCGCGTTGGCCTATCCCGGAATTTTTGGTCCCAGAACTTGGTTATCGGTCCCTTTTGGGGTCATTGTCTCGGATGTCAGGGGTTTGTGGTCCTGCGGGACTTCTCTCGCTCCAACCTTGCTCTTTTAGTGGTTTGTTGTGCCATTGCCTGTGCCCAAAGAACCTGGACCATATTTATGGATTTCATTTCCACCTCCCTTTTCTCAGAGAAGACCGTCTTCTGGGTTATTTGCGATAGGTTTTCCAAATTACATCTTGTGCCATTACCTAAGTTGCCTTCCCCTTGAATTTGCCTTTGTTTCCTTCAGCACGTGGTGTTTACACGGCATTCCTGGAAACATTGTGTCTGAAAGGAGCCAGTTTTTTCCAGATTTGGAGGACCTTTTGTTCTAAAATTGGTGTTCAATTGTCTTTCTCCTCGGGTTTCTCCTCAACCAATGGTCAAACGAGAAACAAACCAGACATTGGAGACTTATCAAGATGCTTTGTTTTGCTGTCAGGTGACGGGTCTCTTTTTTCCTTTGGTGAGTTTGCTCTTAATAATAGGGCAGCTCTGCCACTTTGAGTTCCATTTTTTGAATTTGGGTTTCACCCTCGATTTTCTTCAGGACGACGGAGGCTTCTGGTCCAGGGTTGACTCTGTTGTGGAGCGTATGCAACGTTTGGGACAGGTAGTGAGAGGTTGTCCCTTCTCAGGAGAGGGCCAGCGGGTTTATAACCGGCATAGGACTGAGGTCCTCGGTTTTAATGGGGGACTTGGTCTGGTTGTTCTCAAGAAAATATTCCTTGAGATGGCTCTCCAAAATTTAAGCCTAGGTTCATTGGACCTTTAAATCATGGAGTTCTTAATCCTGTTTCTTTTCGTTTGTTTTCCAGGGACATTTAAGATCCAAACGTGTTCCCAATCCTTTTGAGAGGTTTGTTGAGCCAGTGGTTCCACTACTGTGCCTCCTGACCCTTTTTTGGTTAGGGCAATTGGAGTTGTGGTTGAGAAAATATTGAATTCTTTTTTTTAGACGGAAACCTCCAGTATTTGTTAAAGGAGAGGTTAGGTCAGGAAGACAATTCTTGGGTGTTTGCTTGGACATCCAGCTAGGAGACTATCCGTGTTTTTATAGAACTCATTGACCGACCTGGTTGCTCAAATGGGGTTCGGTGACCCTCTCAAGGGGGGGTACTGTTGTAATAGGTGGAAATGAGTTTGAGCAGAAGCTCCCTCCTGGGGTCAAACGGTACTGGACTGTCCAGGAAGATTGTGAGGATTGGAATCAGGTGTTTGATGGTTTATATGGGGAGCGCCTTCCCATCAGGGTTTGCCGGTGATCAATTGTTCTGGTTCAATTCCTTGATTCCTGTTTCCTTGGTACCCTGCTGGTGTCGTGTCTGAATTCCTCCCTAACCAGATAAGACATTTTCTTTTTGTTTTTGTGTTGATTTTTTCCCATTTTTGTCCGAACTTCTGTGGGGGCCTTCAGGGTCCCTCGGGGGGCTTTTGCCCCTCAGTTCAGTTCACCACTGTGTTTGTGTACATTTGCTTTTTCCAGTTTTTTCAGTGGCTCTGTTTTGTTTTTTTTCACCAGAGAACTAATTTAGGGGTAGGGTCGTGTGATTCAGGTGTTTTTTAAATTAGTAAGTTGGTGCTTTTCGGGTTTTTTGAGATTGCAGTAAGTCCCCCCTATCCTTTTTTTTAGTTAATTTGGGCCCCAACGTTTTGCTCTACTTTTTTCTGTTGTCAGTATTTCTTCTTGTCCCTAACCGCCATTTACATGTTTGGGGGCTTTTCTATGTTCTTTGGGATCTGCCCGGGGCAGAAAGCTTTCCTCTTCTATTTTTAGGTGTTATTGTTTCTCAAGGTGTGACAGGCGTCTGGACCAACGAAGAACGCCTCCACGGCGCCCTTATGTTGTGGGGTTTTAGTCAGGGTCTGCAATTCATAGTTTTCCAACTGCTCTGGTTTTTCCTTTTTTCCTGCTCTCCTCAGCTACCAAACTTTCACCCCTTGGCTATGTTCTAAATCCCTTGCCTGCTCCCTTGTCAATGCCGCTCTCTATTGTGTCCTGACTCCTTGGCTATTCCTATCGCCCCCGCCTGCCCCCCCTTGTAACTTTTTCCCCCTCTATGTGTATGACCCCTTGGCTAGTCCTGATTTATCCGTTCTGTTTATGCCCCTTGGAACTGTTTCCCTAGTTACCCTTCTAGGATTTTTCCTTCACCTCATGGGCCCTTTTGGAGGAAAGGCCTCGCCCACTAGCAGTCACGGCTGCAGGTCCTCCACTGAAGCATTCTTATTGCACTGCTTCCTCTGAGGACTTGGGCCGGCTCCGCCCTTGGGCATCAATACGCAGGTCCGGGTTTCCTCTGAACACACTTTTCCCTCGCTGCTCGCTATACAGGTATCTTTGGGCACATTTTTTTGTTCATTTCAGGACACACTAAACTGGCTCAGTGGGGAAATTGTGCGGTGTCCCTGACAACCAATCCCCTGTCCATGTGCATGCAAAGTTTTCTTTTGCCCGAATCTGTAGTTGCACACAAACTCAACTTGCACCATTAACAATGACGCAAAAGTCCTTGTCCCAGCGTTCCAGTTGTCCAAAACCCCAGTCCTTGGAACGCAAGGGAAATACCAGCCAACGCCAGTACTAAATTGACACATTTTTCGTCTGTTTGGATGGAAATGTTGCATTTTAGGCTGTGAATATGGAAGTTTCCGCAACCTATGGCGGTGACCGTAACAAGGTAAATCGGATCCCACCCGTCCTATTTCTCCCGGTCGCCGCAGATATTAGACAAGCAACACGTGTCCCACAACATTACCTGTGCCACAACAAAGCGCTACAGTGAAAGGCACCTAACCACAGACACGTTTAACAAGTGATTGTGGGCAGGGACAGTACATCTTGGACAGCAACTGGTTTGCGTAAAAAAGCATGACCCAGTTGGACATTGTGAGACCTTTCCAGATGATGGAGAAGACGCTTGGGGAATGTTTGATGTCATATTTACGTTTTGAACTGTGCCTATGGGCAATGGAAGACAGTGAAAGGTCATGGCGAGGGAGGGGGCTGTGGAATAACGAAGATAGTTGGATTACTCTGGCACCAGAGGGGTTTTGGATAGATTTGAGTGGTGAACATGTAGATAGGAGGGTACGAGTATAAGGTTGCAGTTGAGGCGGGAGATCATGAGGGGGCACAAACATTTTTTAAGTTTCTTAAATGTCGGATCCAGGAAATGTTTTGAGTTGTAATGGACAGGAGGAGGCAAGGGCTTTGTATTAGTTTGAAAGAGAGGGCAGATCGAGGATACCCCGAGGCCACAACATGTGGGAATATTTGCCCCGGTGTGCCGTCCCGGCATTACACAGGCACGGTCCCACAACATTACCCGTGCCCTCCACAATTGGTATTGGAAAGTCCACCAACCACAAACACTTGACAATGCTTGTGGTCAGGGGACAATACAACCCCTGAGGGTACACAGGGTTAATATTTTGGAATCCGGGGAACACTGATCTTGGTATGGTGGCCGTCCTCACCAAAACACAGGTTATTGGGTTTCCCTACGTCAATCTGGGTTGCCCCCCACAGGTACAGTCCTGCACCTCCTCCTCCTTCGCCTCCTCTTCACCTCCCTCCAAAAAAGGGAGCACACAGTCACAAGCGGAAGACGCAACCTGCAATCAAAGCGGGAAAAAAAAAAAGGCTGTGCGAAGTAATATTTTCTGTGCAAAAGCACCCAAAGCTTAAGAGTTGTGGATAACTGTGAAACACAGGCATATCGGTGGATGAGACCGCTGAACTCCAGCCAGGCTGTTTTGTGGTGACAATGGGTGGAACCGGTGGGTTGCTTTTGGCGATGCGAGCTCACACACGTGCCATCCTGGCTCATGCGCTTAATAAATTGGTCAACTTTTTTTGAAAAGCGACACGGAGTGGCAGATCTCTGGTAAAATAAACGTCTAAAAACCCATTTTAGAAAGTTACTACCTTCATCAGCCCTTGCCGTGATTCAGCAGCGCTTATGCTTCTGGCTCACCGACTGGTGTGTGATGCCCCCAGGCCTTGGAACCTACGCTGCAAATGTAGGAAAAGGATAGGTTGTTGTATGTTTAGAAATTTTAACATCTTGGTGTGTTAATTTTTCATCCATAGCTTCACAATATATTCATTTTTTTTTTCAAGGCTTTTGAATAAATGTGTTGAAAAGAGTTAAAGGAAATTGTTAATTTTTGTTTTACCTCAAATGGAAAACACTTGTCAATTGTTCTTTACTATTTTCCTTCCGTGTGTGGTAACCACCTAATTGATGTTATTGGTTTTTTTTTGCAAAAAAACAACAGCTACACCAATTCCCGTCTTTTCTATTAATTCTCATGCTGTAAGTATAGGTGAGATTAGGGACCTACATAACATCTGGGTCTGTAGTCAACATGACACTGTTCCAACACCCACTGGGGTGTAGCTACCAATTTGACATAGTTTTTACCCAGCTGAACAGAATGTCATAAAAAAAATCCTTCAATAACTGTTTGATGGATTGTCTCTAGTAAACACCCATATAGCATTATTATTAGTATATTATTATTTAGTTATTTATATAGCGCCATTAATTTCATGGTGCTGTACATGACAAGGGGTTACATACAAAGGAATAAATATCATTTAAACCAAAAAAATTACATGGCAGACTGTTTACAGAGGGGGAGGACCTTGTCCTTGTGGAGTTTCATTCTGTGGGAGAATGGGAAAAAAACAGAAGGTGGGGTGCAGCAAATCGGGTGGTGGAGAGGCGGCAGCTCGTGTGGTGGGTAGAAGTCCACATCTCCGACACCCGCATTCTCCAACTGACATCTCTTGAAAAGCAGCTGAAACGTCAAAATCTCTATCTTCAGTTCTAGACAATGCATGGGCTCCTTTAATGCAAGCAGCCAACCTTGACAGAATCCTGCCCAGAACACCAGGCTTCAGTTGGTGCGAGTCCTGTCCGTGAAACTTCCACGTAATCTGCTCTGGCTCTTCCAGGTATGATTTCACCCGAAGATTAGCCTTCGTAATACAGACAGAGTACAAAGACAGAGTACAACAGCGCCTAAGCGTTCACCTCTGCTACTACACTTTCTATCTGAATAGCGACCTGCCTCTAGCGGAAGATGATGACGGTGTAGTAGTTGGGGCATTTAACACAGTCCTGAAGCTGCCATAACAACTTTAAACTGATTTCTTTTTACCGACATCCCCCCTGTAAAATGTGGCCTGTTTTTTTAAAAAGGCAACAGAGTGCTGTATATAACTGGAAAACCAGACAGGAAAACGTGGAATACCGGCCTAAAATCCCCTAATTTTAATCACACAGGCGTATGAGGCGTGTCACAGATATACCACACTGTAAAATATATTTTTATATTTTTATTGGATGCAAAAGAGAGTGCTGGATATAACGAGAGTGACAGACTGGCAAACAAAGGGAATTTAGACCAAAAATGCCTCAATTTTTGAGACACGGATGTATGAGGCGTGTCACAGATATACCCACTGTAAAATGTGGTTTGTTTTTTAAAATAATGCAACATAGTGCTGTATCTAAGTCCAGTGACACCCAGGACCAAAAAAAGAAAAACAGCCATAAAACTGGCCAAACTTTGAACACACACAGATATGGACTGCCAAGGAGATACTAGTACGACAAATATGTGGCCTGTATTTTTTTATTTTTTGGCGAAATACTGCTGTATATAACTACAGTGACACCCAGGACAAAAAAAGAAAACTGCTGTAAACTGGCCAAACTTTGAGCACACACAGATATGAGCTGCTGTGGAGATGCCAGTACGACAAATGTGTGGCTGTTTTTTTTTTATATTTTTGGGCTAACTAGTCCTGTATATCACTACTGTGACACCCAGGACAAAAAAAGGAAAACGGCCTACACTGGCCAAACTTTGAGCATGCACAGATATCAACTGGCCACAGCGATACCACTATGACAAATGTGTTTTTTTTTTCTTTTTTTAGGGGGTAAATACTGCTGTATATAAGTACAGTGACACCCAGGACAAAAAAAAAAAAAAGAATGTATAACTGTATAGAAAAGTACGTCACTCCTTATGAAACGTAATGGTGCTCAGAAATGGGATGCCATGCCCCGTAACATATGAAGAAAATCTGGCACTCAGATGCAGTTAATGAGTATTTATTAAGTCAATCCAACAAACGTGTGACGTTTAGGTCATAATTCCTGACCTTCTTCAGACTACGGACAATAAAGATATATACAGAAATAAATACAGTATTTATGTCCAGACTAGCAAAATAGCAAAATGTCAAAAAGAAAAAATATCTTATAATAGTAATAATGACGATAATGTCGGTCACAGCAAAAAGTGCATCAAATCTAAACAGACATATAGGAATAAGCGTCAAATATATATAGGAGTAAGATAACATAGTAGCCTTAGGGTCAAATAAATGTATAATAGGCTATAAACGTATATCACCAAATCCAATAGGTAAATCCAGAGAAACAGAGATCCTACATAAACTGTGCATAAAGTGCCGCTGTAAAACGCCCACAACAACCAAATGAGTAATGGAATCTTACCGGATTGTAATAGGATTGTAATAGAACAATTAGTGCATATCTGTGGAGCAAAACCGCATATGTCAGAAAGGTAATGCGTACTTAAAACGGTGTAATAAGTACATGTGAACCGCTCACTAAAAAGTGCTCATACTCACATCATGTAGCCGCGCAATCAGGAAATGCAATGTGCTATTGCTGGAGAAAAATGGCGCTGTGTGGGTAGTGCACGTGTGAGCTAAATATGCCCCGGCGTTCGGAAAAGCAGGAAGTAACCTGGAGACAGACATCCGGACCATGAGCCGCAAGTGGAGCGCATGATCCAGCGTCGACCGGAAGTGAGGTAATAGGACTGTGCTGGTGAAGTGGAACGCACTTGGAACGCAGAACCAGGAAGTGCACGGTGATACATAGAAATAAAGGAGATCAAGGCTGCGCTGGAACCTTGAAAAGGTAAGTATCCTACGGACACTTAATTATTTGCCTGAAACGATATAAATGGCAACATTCAGTAATTTTAATAGTGTACAAATGATGATGAGCAAATAAAACAGAAACAATAAAGAGATCAATATATAGGGAGGAGCATACTGGATCTAATAGGCAATAAATAGAAAAAATTATGAAAATTGAAAAATAACTGACAATTAGTGTTGAGCGATACTGCTCGATATCTAAAAATATCGTATCGAAATGGTATCGCCGATATCACAAAATATCGTCGATATCCGATTCTGATACCGGAAGTCCATGTAAGTCTATGGGAACAAAATATCGCAACAAAAAAAACCCTTTCTTTCGTTGTAAACACAAAATATTACACATAGAATACATATATATATATATATATATATATATACATGTCATTGTGACATATATATATATACATATATTTATAGTTTATACACTTCTACATAGTAAAATAGACTCTGATTCAATTGCCGGGTAAAGCCGTGACATACCCCATAGAAGTCGACGGGCTCGGTGCCGAGTACCCCCAAAACCTCTGGCTCTATGCGACTCAACTTGGGCGTCACGAACAGGATTCTGTAGCTCGCTATAAGCGAGTCCTGTGTGCCTGAATTGAACTGGTTTTGTGCTGAGAATTGCTAAAATCATCAGAGAATGTATTTGCCATTTTTCAGCCATATCTGCGTCACGACGAGGCACTGGTGAAGAAGAAGGGCGTGCTCTTCGTGGGTGTCACTCAGTGGCGCGAAAACGATGGCCGACCACTGTAAATGGTACTGCAATGTAACATCGTGCCCCAGAGCTCTTCATTTCCCGCCTCCTCATCCTCCTCAGTGTGCGGAAACTAACACGAAGGTCCCGCCTCCCTACAAAGAGGGGCCCTCTCCAGATGCTAATGACACATGTGACTTGGCAGAGATGGCTAATGGACACGAGCAGAAGTGTGAAGGGATGGAGCAGTCAGAGCTCTCCCCCCACGGAAGCGACCCGATCGCCACGGAACCACCGTTGGGCACCCGGCCTGGAAACCCTCCTACGCTGCAAGAAGCGGAGGATACCCTAAGAGGCCTGGCCCGGCACCGGGAGGAGGTCGCCAGGATGGAAGCCCGCTGGGTGTCCTAAAACTAAACTTGGAGCGGCGCCAATCCCTCTTACCTGAAGTGTCTGTACGGAAGGTGAGGCACCCGTTCTAGTAGAGGAGCCCTTGCAATGTGATCCGGTTGACATTGTCGCAGTGGAGGCACCCGTTCGTGCAAAAAACTCTGCACCGGCAGCACCCCAGATCCCGCTGTCTGCCCCCGTCGCTGAGACAGAAGAAGCGACACCCGTCCTCATGGAGGAGGCCGCGCAGGCACCAGAGCACTACCTGCCTGTACCGGAGCCCCGACTGTCATCTGTTCCAGAGCCGGCTGCTTCCTCCGCAGGTGAGCGCCGCCAGACTGGGGGGGGCCAGGAGAGCTGCCGCAAACCGGACACTGTAAGCTGGCATTTGATGGTGGGACATGGAGCAGCTGGTGGAGGAGAATTACAAAACCCGGTGTCAGGGGAAGAGTGGAGACGTTGGGAGCGGGAAGCAGAGCGACAAAGGGAGCAGCGAGAAACCAAAAGCTTCGGCAACGTAACCTGGAGAAGGACCGGGCAGATAAGGACCGGATGAGAAAAGATAAAGGAACCCTGTGGGAGCCGCGGCGTAAGGGTGCAGTACGGAGCTTTAAATTGAAAGGTGGTTGGGGCTTCATCCAGGAGCCTGGACTTTATTTAGAAGTTTTTGTGAACCGGCGGGACGTGGAGGCTCACCTCCCAGAAGGACACACGGGGAGGGACCTGTTGCCAGGAGACTTGGTGACTTACACCCGACACTGGGGTTACAATGGATGGTACACCCTAAATGTTACCAGGTGCGACCCTACTCCCCAGAGTGTCAGGAACCTGTGAGACCCTCGGAGCCTTCAGCCTCCCACATCCAGGCCTCTGCAAAAGTGCCCACCCCACGCCGTAAATCTCCCCAGCCTCCTCAGTGGTCTCCTCAGCAGCCACAGCTATGGACATGATAAGTATAGCTGGCCCGTACCCGGCGCCTGTTAGGCCCCCTGGGGTTCGTTCAGTCCGGGACATAGGGTTCCAGACCCGGAGGGAGATGAAAGAGGTGGCCACACAGACCCAGATAGCGGGTCACGACTTGACTGTAGAGACCACACGACGTCATCAGGTCCTGGTGGTCCTTGGTGTCTCGGATGTTTGGCAAGCATCAGAAGAGTACCAGGTGGTACCTGGAACACCCCTGCCAAAGAATTATAAATAACCCGGACAGGGTCCCTGTATGTAAATAGTTTAAATTGTTGATGTACCCGGACGGGTGAATGTTCATAAAAAATTTTTTTAATTTAAGAAAAAAAAACAAAACACAGTTTTCATTACTTTTATTACAGTCTCATCCTGCGACGCCATCGATCTCCTGTAAAAAAATGAAAAAAAAAAAAAAAGTATACCACCTGACCGACGCAGTCCATAGTAACGAGTGTCCCACGACGATCCAGCTCTGCTACATCAGAATGACAGGCAGAGCCTGTCACCCCGGCGCAGCACAGCTGATTACCTGCTTCCCCGGCGGTGACGTCATCGGACTGGTTTACGGCCGGAATTACCCTGCAGTCACTGCAGTTATCGCGAAAAACTGCATGTGACCGCCAGGGAGAAGATAATGGCGGCCATCAAGCAGTCCAGGACGTGACCGCCGGAGATCTTCTGCCAGGTAAGTGCCGCTGACTCCTGACAGACCCGACCGACGGACACTCACAGTGACAGTGACAAATCCGATTCCGGTATTCGATATGACGAAAATATCGGTATTCGGAATCGAAAGGCCGATAGAGCTAATATCGGCCGATACCCGATATTTGCAGTATCGTATCGCTCAACACTACTGACAATGTAATAATCAACATTAGATATAAAGGACTGTCATTAATATAAATTTGAAACATCGTAATCTCTATTCAAACCCCGTGGTTCCAGGGTACGTAGCGAATGAATCCAGTATGCTTCCCTATAACGCAATCTTTTAATTAGACTGCCACCCCTTCTGTTAGGTAATATCTGTTCCAATACCATAAAGCGTAATTGAGCAATGGTGTGACCCATAGTGTTAAAATGAAAGGGAACAGGGAGATGTTTTTTCTGACACTAATGTCGGATTTATGGTGTGAGATCCTATCTCTGATAGCTTGGGTAGTTTCTCCAATGTATAATTTGCCGCAAGGACATTTAATTGCATAAATGACCGAAGAGGAATCACATGAAAAATAGTTCTGGATAGGAATTTGAGTGCAGTACACGGGTGTGTAAGATATGGTCCTTTAAGAATATTAGTGCATTGAGCACAATGCAAACAAGGAAAGGTTCCTTTGCGTTGTGTCCGGAGGAAAGTCTGTCTAGAAACATTGTGAGTAGAGCCAACATCAGCCCTCACCAACTTATTGCGTAAATTACTAGGTTTTCTAAAGCATGGTAAGAAAGATACCTGGAACTCAGGAATATCAGGATAGCTATCTCTAAGTATATGCCAATGTCTACGAATCTTATGGTGTAGTCCATACATATAGGGATGATACGTATGGACAAAAGGTATCCTACTAATAGTCTTATCAGAAGATCTATCCAAATCTCTCTGAGATGACCGTAGATTCTGTAGCAATACTGGTGGATAACCCCTTTCAATAAATTTATTTTCCATTTGGTTTAGGCGTAATGTCAATAGAGATGGATCACACACTATCCTCCGAACTCGATCAAACTGAGAAATAGGAATAGAGCGTTTAGCAGCCGTGGGATGGCAACTCTGGAATAGAAGCAAACTATTCTTATCAGTGGATTTAACATATAAATCTAGGGTCAAATTTCCATTGGTATCCAACATGACATTGGTGTCTAAGAAGTTAATGGCTTTATCACTGTAATTAAGAGTAAATGTCAACTCAGTCCATACACTATTGATAGTATTAAAGAAATCCATGAGACTATCCAAGGGTCCATGCCATAAGCAGAATACGTCGTCAATGTAACGACGCCACAATATACAATGTTTCTGGTATAGAGGATTCGAGTAAACATAATCAGACTCGAAACAGGCCATGAAACCATTGGCGTATGGGGGTGCAACGTTTGACCCCCTCGCGGTGCCTTGTTTTTCTAAAAAGAATTGATCTTCAAAATGAAAAAATTGTTTCTGAGTACTATCTCCAATAGTTCTAAAAGAAACATTGAAACAGGTCCTGTCATAGGTGAATCATCTAGAATTCTCTTCGTGGCTTCGATACCCTTATAATGGATGATAGAGGTATATAAACTGTTTACGTCTAATGTGACTAAAAGTGTATTGCTAGGTAATGTTCCTATACCCTTTATCAGATTCACAAAGGAACCAGTGTCATTGGACCTTATGACATTGACCCTTGATAGTCTGAATACTGGATTAAGATTAGCCTTGCCAGGATAAAGTTATTAATACTGAAACACAATTGAAGGACTCTTTGCCTAAAGAGGAATTCGAGACTGAACAGAGCCGTACCAAGGAAAATCTAGATCATTTCAGAAAAGAAACTGAAAGAGAAAATGGCAAAAATTTTTACGTGACACTCAAGATTACCTCAACAATAGAGTCTACAGATGGCAAGGCTCCTCATCCCGCGGATATCAACGTTACTACAGAAATACAGATGGAACGTCGTCAGGCTCAGACAGCGATTTATACAAACCGCAATCGTTCGACTATGTCTGCTTCAACTTCTTTTTTAGGCCAGAGACGACTACAACAAAGAAGAGGACGAGGCGGGGGGGCCAGTGTCACAGACTCAGGTCGCCTAGGGGCATTCACCAGGTCCCAGGTAACACGAACTTAGTTTATAATATTTCTTCTAAATGCTTGAGTACCATACAAATGAATGTATTACAAAAGGGTCTCTCGTTTTGCCCATCCTATCGATTTAATACTTTCCAATTGGATCTTGACTTACAGAGATTTTAAGGAATCTTAGATTGAAAGCACATTTTCATGTTAATCAAGATATACCTAGACCCATCCCTTCACCTTCACCTATTAATATCAAAGATCTAGGTATTAGACCCCGGAGTACTTTTCTGCCTCCTAAACATTACCATCCTGTTGAGACCTTTATCACTCGCATTGAGAGAGAGGTTACTGATTACTCCAAAAGGATTCTTAGAGGAGAATTGACGTTTCATTCTAATCGGGTCCCGATGACAAATTAGCCTTAAATTCTTTAATTGGACGATAAAGATATTATCATTAAACCGGCGGACAAAGGTGGTGCCATCGTTGTTATGGATCGCCAATATTACATTGAGGAGATACATTCACAATTGTCTAATCAGGAGGTATATTTACCTCTTTCATATAATCCCACTTCACAATTGAGGGAACTTATTTCTAGGGTACTATCTAATGCGCTAGATAGTAACATCATTGATTCCAAGACAGCTGAATATCTCACAAAAACGGACCCACTGATACCTGTCTTTTATACACTACCAAAAGTCCATAAGAGGCTTGATAGACCTCCGGGACGTCCTATTGTTGCATCTACAGACTCGATTCTCTCTCCTCTCTCTATTATATTAGAGAAGGTACTTACTCCACTTATTAAAAAGACGCCATCTTTTCTGCTGGACACTGGTTCCTTTGTGAATCTGATAAAGGGTATAGGAACATTACCTAGCAATACACTTTTAGTCACATTAGACGTAAACAGTTTATATACCTCTATCATCCATTATAAGGGTATCAAAGCCACGAAGAGAATTCTAGATGATTCACCTATGACAGGACCTGTTTCAATGTTTCTTTTAGAACTATTGGAGATAGTACTCAGAAACAATTTTTTCATTTTGAAGATCAATTCTTTTTAGAAAAACAAGGCACCGCGATGGGGTCAAACGTTGCACCCCCATACGCCAATGGTTTCATGGCCTGTTTCGAGTCTGATTATGTTTACTCGAATCCTCTATACCAGAAACATTGTATATTGTGGTGTCGTTACATTGAGACGTATTCTGCTTATGGCATGGACCCTTGGATAGTCTCATGGATTTCTTTAATACTATCAATAGTGTATGGACTGAGTTGACATTTACTCTTAATTACAGTGATAAAGCCATTAACTTCTTATGACACCAATGTCATGTTGGATACCAATGGAAATTTGACCCTAGATTTTATATGTTAAATCCACTGATAAGAATAGTTTGCTTCTATTCCAGAGTTGCCATCCCACGGCTGTTAAACGCTCTATTCCTATTTCTCAGTTTGATCGAGTTCGGAGGATAGTGTGTGATCCATCTCTATTGACATTACGCCTAAACCAAATGGAAAATAAATTTATTGAAAGGGGTTATCCACCAGTGTTGCTACAGAATCTACGGTCATCTCAGAGAGATTTGGATAGATCTTCTGATAAGACTATTAGTAGGATACCTTTTGTCCATTACGTATCATCCCTATATGTATGGAATACACCATAAGATTCGTAGACATTGGCATATACTTAGAGATAGCTATCCTGATATTCCTGAGTTCCAGGTATCTTTCTTACCATGCTTTAGAAAACCTAGTAATTTACGCAATAAGTTGGTGAGGGCTGATGTTGGCTCTACTCACACTGTTTCTAGACAGACTTTCCTCCGGACACAACGCAAAGGAACCTTTCCTTGTTTGCATTGTGCTCAATGCACTAATATTCTTAAAGGACCATATCTTACACACCCGTGTACTGGCACTCAAATTCCTATCCAGAAACTATTTTTCATGTGATTCCTCTCGTCATTTATGCAATTAAATGTCCTTGCGGCAAATTATACATTGGAGAAACTACCCAAGCTATCAGAGATAGGATCTCACACCATAAATCCGACATTAGGTGTCAGAAAAACATCTCCCTGTTCCCTTTCATTTTAACACTATGGGTCACACCATTGCTCAATTACGCTTTATGGTATTGGAACAGATATTACCTAACAGAAGGGGTGGCAGTCTAATTAAAAGATTGCGTTATAGGGAAGCATACTGGATTCATTCGCTACGTACCCTGGAACCACGGGGTTTGAATAGAGATTACGATGTTTCAAATTTATATTAATGACAGTCCTTTATATCTAATGTTGATTATTACATTGTCAGTTATTTTTCAATTTTCATAATTTTTTCTATTTTATTGCCTATTAGATCCAGTATGCTCCTCCTATATATTGATCTTTATTGTTTCTGTTTTTATTTGCTCATCATCATTTGTGCCACTATTAAAATTACTGAATGTTGCCATTTATATCGTTTCAGGCAAATAATTAAGTGTCCGTAGGATACTTACCTTTTCTAGGTTCCAGCGCAGCCTTGATCTCCCTTTATTTCTATGTATCACCGTGCACTTCCTGGTTCTGCGTTCCAAGTGCGTTCCACTTCACCAGCACAGTCCAATTACCTCACTTCGGTCGACGCTGGATCATGCGCTCCACTTGCGGCTCATGGTCCGGATGTCTGTCCTCCAGGTTACTTCCTGCTTTTCCGAACGCCGGGGCATATTTAGCTCACACGTGCACTACCCACACAGCGCATTTTTCTCCAGCAATAGCACATTGCATTTCCTGATTGCGCGGCTACATGATGTGAGTATGAGCACTTTTTAGTGAGCGGTTCACATGTACTTATTACACCGTTTTAAGTACGCATTACCTTTCTGACATATGCGGTTTTGCTCCACAGATATGCACTAATTGTTCTATTACAATCCTATTACAATCCGTAAGATTCCATTACTCATTTGGTTTGTTGTGGGCGTTTTACAGCGGCACTTTATGCACAGTTTATGTAGGATCTCTGTTTCTCTGGATTTACTATTGGATTTGGTGATATACGTTTATAGCCTATTATACATTTATTTTGACCCTAAGGCTACTATGTTATCTTTACTCCTATATATATTTGACGCTTATTCCTATATGTCTGTTTAGATTTGATGCCTTTTTGCTGTGACCGACATTATCGTCATTATTACTATTATAAGATATTTTTCTTTTTGACATTTTGCTATTTTGCTAGTCTGGACATAAATACTGTATTTATTTTCTGTATATATCTTTATTGTCCGTAGTCTGAAGAAGGTCAGGATTTATGACCGAAACGTCACACGTTTGTTGGATTGACTTAATAAATACTCATTAACTGCATCTGAGTGCCAGATTTTCTTCATAAAAAAAAAAAAAAAAACTGCCGTAAACTGGCCAAACTTTGAGCACACACAGATATGAGCTGCCATGGAGATACCAGTACGACAAATATGTGGCCTGTATTTTTTTATTTTTTGGCGAAATACTGCTGTATGTAAGTACAGTGACACCCAGGACAAAAAAAAAGAAAACTGCCGTAAACTGGCCAAACTTTGAGCACACCACAGATATGAGCTGCCACGGAGATACCAGTATGACAAATGTGTGGCCTGTATTTTTTTTTGGGGGGGGGGGGTAAATACTGCTGTATTTAAGTACAGTGACACCCAAGCAAAAAAAGGAAACCGGCGTAAACTGGGCAAACTTTGGCACGCACAGATATGAGCTGGCACAGAGAGACACCACACCGAAGAATGTGTGGCCTGTATTTCAATTACACCTGGGGCTAGCTATATACGGCCAATATATCATACAGATAGCACAGCAGCACCAGAAACAGGAAGGTTTAAAGGACCCCCTTGATGTATGCATTGATTATATACGCAAATACAGTGCCTGCAGGCCTTGCACTGATGTGTTTAGAGTGAAGTACACTACTCTGCCTACCTAAAAAATGGAAACTATATACTTCGGAATTAGTCCTTAGAAGGACTGT
>JARQOD010012971.1:0-17599 GCA_033576555.1 Oophaga sylvatica | reverse complement strand
GGCATAAAATAAAAAACCCATTTTTTTCCAAAAAAAATTATCTTTTGTCACAAATTTTTTTATTTTCCCAGGGTAAAGGAAAAAAGGCCCCACATAATTTTTGGTACAATTTGTCCGAGTACGCTGATACCCCATTTTTGGGGGGGGAACCCACTTTTTGGGGGCCCCACTGAGGTCGGAAGGGAAGGAGCCCTTTTGACTTTTTCCAACCAAAATTTGGGGGAAATTTGAGTTTGGATCCATGGCTTTTTGGAGACCCCTGTGTGCCTAAACATGGAAACCCCCCCAAAATGACCCCTTGGGAAACTAGACCCCCAAAGGGAAACTTATCTTTTTTTGATGAGCAATTTAAACCCCCCAAGTGCTTCAAAAGTTTTAACGTAAGCCGTAAAATTTAAAAACATATTTTTTCCACAAAAAGATCTTTTCCCCCAAATTTTTATTTTTCCAAGGGTACAAGATCCAAAATTTACGGGAAATTTGTCCTGGGCGCTGATACCCATAGTGGGGGTAAACCACTTTTTGGGTGCAGGGCGGGTTTTGGGAAAGGGAAAGGACCCCGCTGACTTTTCAAGCGATTGGCTGGACGCCTGTCGTGTTTGGGAGCTCCTGATCTGCCTAAATATGGAAACCCCCATAAAAGCACCTTTTTGGGAAATGCCCCTCAAGGAAATTATTAGATTTTGGGAGAAATTTGAACCCCCAGGTGTTTACTAAAGTTTAAAACGTACAGCCCTAAATTAAAAAAAACTTTTTTTTTTTTTTTTTCAAAATGATTTTTTTCGCCCCCCCTATTTTTTTTACAAGGTACAGAAGAATTGAACGCAAAAAATTGTTGTCCAATTTTTTCCTGAGTACAGATACCCAAAAAGTGGGCGAAAACTACTTATGGGCAAGTCGGGGCTCGGAAAGGAAAATGTGCGTTTTGGTTCGACTTTTTGGAAGGTTGGGGGGGGGCATGTCACATTTTGGGGAGCCCCCGAGCACCTAAACATGGAAACCCCCCCCCAAGTGACCCCATTTTGGCCCAAATAGACCCACAAGGAATTATCTGATGTGTGGTGAGCACTTTAACCCCCGAAGTGTTTTACAGAAGTTTATAACGACAGCCGTAAAAATAAAAAAAATTTTTTTTTTTACAAAAAATGATTTTTTCGCCCAAATTATTTTTTTTTCACAAGGGTAAAAGGAAAAAATTGGGGCCCCAAAAGTTGTCCAATTTGCCCTGAGAGCTGTTTCTTTTGTGGGGGGAAAAAACTATGAAATTTTGGGGTACAGTTGGGGCTGGGAAAGGGGAAAAGTGTGACTTTTTGGATTGAAGACTTTGAGGAAAATGGCTGGGTGCAACAGTTGCTTTTGGGGCCCCCTTTGATGCGCCTAAACGGGGGAAAACCCCCCCCACAAGTGACCCCTTTTTGGAAAATAACCCACAAGGAACTTATCTGAGGGTGTGGGTGGCATTTTGAACCCCAAATTTTGCTTCACAGAAGTTTAAAACGACAGCCGTAAAAATAAAAAATTTTTTTTTTTTTTTGCAAAAATGTTTTTTTCCCCCCCAAAATTTTTTTTTTTTTAAAAAGGGTAAAAGGAAAAAATTGGCCCCCAAAAAAGGTTGTTCCCCCAATTTGCCCGGGAGTACGCTGATAAAAAATTTTTGGGGGGGAAAAAAAATTTTCTGATGGGTACCTTGGGGGCCCCGGGGAAGGGGAAAAGTATGACGTTTTGGATTGCAAATTTGAGGGAATGGTCGGGGGGGTTTCATGTGCTTTTGGGGGGCCCCCCCTTTTGGCCCCAAACAGGGGAAAACCCCAAAAAAGTGACCCTTTTTTGGAAAATAGACCCCAAAGGAACTTTTTTTGGTGTGGGGTAGCGATGAACCCCCAAGTCTTCACAGATTTTTAATTTTCCCCCTTTTAAAAAAAACAAAAAAAAAATTTTTTTTTGAAAAAAAAAGATATTTTCGCCCCCTTTTTTTTTTTTTCCCCCAAGGGTAAACAGAAGAAATGGCAAATTGAAACAATACCCCCTTGGGGTCCAGGTACGTGATACCCCCATTTGGGGGGAAAAATACTGTTTGGACGCAGGGGGAAATTTCAGAAGGGGAAGGGGGGCCCCCTTTTACTTTTTTCGCGAATTGGGGGAAATTTTAGTCAGACCCATGCCCAAATTTGGGGGCCCCCCGATGTCCCTTTAACGCGGAAACCCCCAATTCTAACTCCAACCCTAACCCCAACACCCCCCAACCCAGCCCCAAACCCCAAACCCCCAAAACCAACCCAAACCCCAAATTCCCAACCCCCCCCTTAAACTACCTTTGGGCCCAAACCCCCAACCCAAAACTTTACCGCAACCCTAACCCTAAAAAAAATTGGGAAAAATGGAAATAAATACATTTTTTTTAATTTTATATTTTTCCCTAACAAGGGGTGATAAAGGGGGGTTTGATTTATATTTATGGGGGTTTTTATGATTGGCAGCTGTCACGCTAAAAACGTTTTTAAATTTAAAAATTTTTTTTTTGCTGCCACATTTTGAGAGCTAAAATTTTTGCAAAATTTTTGGGCCCCCAAGTTTTGTGAGGTCTTTTTTTTTGGGGGGCGAGTTGACGTTTTATTTTTTACCTTTTTTTGGGAGGTGACAAATTTTTTTATCGCTTTTTATTTCGTTTTTTGGGGGGTTTTTTGAATGAACAAAATTCAAACAATTTTTGAATTTCTTTTGGGGGAGGCGTTTTTTTGTTCCGCTGGGGTAAATTTTATAAAAACAGTTTTATTCTTCGGGTCGTACGATTTGGCGATACCTTTTTTATATCTTTTTTTTTTGTTTTGGCGTTTTGTAGAATAAAAACAAAATTTTTAAAAAAAAAATTTAAATTTTTTTTTTTTCGCTTTTTTTTGCGAGCTATAACTTTTTTTTTTTTTTCGTGATATCGTATGGGGGTCGTTTTTTTTTGGGGGGGGATGACGTTTCGCGGTCCCCGGGTTTTTTTTATCGGTCTTTTTGGTTTGCGCGTATTCCCTTTTTTGTTCGGCGGTAGAGATTAAAACATTGATTTTTTTTTTTCTTTTTTTTTTTTTTTTTTAAGGGGTTCACTAAAGGGGGGTTAAAAAAGTGGGACAGTTTTATTTGGGGGGGTGT
Source organism: Oophaga sylvatica (assembly GCA_033576555.1). Taxonomy (NCBI): domain Eukaryota; kingdom Metazoa; phylum Chordata; class Amphibia; order Anura; family Dendrobatidae; genus Oophaga; species Oophaga sylvatica. The sequence continues at coordinate 14,461 of JARQOD010012971.1, read as the reverse complement.
TACGGAACGCGGGGGATACAAATTTGTAAAATTTTTTTTGTTTTGTTTTTTTATTTACGGAAGAAATAATTTTTTGGGGGGGAAAATTTTTTTTTTTTTTTTTTTTTTTGGATTTTTTTTATAACTGTTTATTTTATTTTTTTTAATTTTTTTTCTTTGCCCCCGGGTGGGACTCACTGTATTTTATCAAATCCCCTGGTGGGAGTGTCAATGAGGAAGCCACCTCCCCAAAAGGGCCCCGGCGCCCTTGGCCCCGGGGCCTGGGGGGGGGGGGAAGCCTCAGAACGCGCGTAAATCCCCGCTGGTTGGGGTCTAGGGGGGCCGCGCAGGGAGCCCCCCCCCGCCGATCCCCCCCGTCCCCCCCCACACCCCCGGGTCATGGATCGCGGTGTGCTGGGGGGTTTAAATTTCCGGGAGCAGCCCCTGACCGCCCCTAACACAGTCAGGGTTTTGATAATCAGCTGCCACCCGGCCCGGGGTTTTCTGCGCCCCCCAGGACCCAAACTGACGCCTTTTACTACATCCCGTCCTGGGCAGAAGGCACGGGTTTTATGGGGGTTTGTACGTCTAATGTCGGGGGGGGTTTAAAAACAAAAGTGGGCCCCCCTACGGGTAAAAGCCATTGAGCCGGACTGGACATTGGGGAAAAAGGAAAAATTTTCCCTTTTGGGGCCATTCGGGGTTTGGGGGGGGCAAAAAAGGGGCCCAAGTTGACCTTTAGAATTTGGTTGGCTGTAAAAATGTTCCCCTTCAGTTCGTTTTTTTTTGAAGTTTCGCCCCGTGTTTGCAAATGATTTTCAAAAAATTGTTTATGCCCACTAAACCCTGTGTTGTTTTGTCGTTTTGAATTTGTTCATAGGGTTGGGTATGTTTGAATTACCAGGATTCACTTTGTGAAAAAAGGTCCCCTAGGTATAGCCCCACTTTATTTCTCGTTGATTTTAATAAATTTTTTTTGGGGACCCCTTCCGAAAAATTTTTTATTTTATTTACAATCTCCATATTGATTATTTTTGGCAATTCCATCTGATTCTTGTTTTTGGGGCCTTTGGGGGAAAAATTTTGGGAAAGCCAAAGGTAGAGGGGCCACTGGTTTATGAAAAAATTTTTAGAATCACTTTTTATGGAAATTTTTTAGTATATGTTTTTTTTTGTTCCACTTGGTTGTTGGCAAGAAAAAAAATTTTGGGGAGTATTTGGGGTAGGGGGGAAAACTGAAAAAGGGGGATTTTTTTTGGGGGCCCCGGGAAAAAAAATAAACCAGATTGGTTTTGTGAGCCCCCCCAAAAAAAAGGTTTATATAAAAAAATTTTGGCACCTATTAAATTCACTTTAAAATCCCCCCCCGGGGGCCCCCACCAGCTTTTTTTAAACCTTTTAAGGTTGCCAAAGGGTTGTACGACATAGGAGGGGGAAAACAATTTTTTCCCTTTACATTACAATAGTATTGTAGAAATTTTTTCCCCAAAGGGGAAAATTTAAATTTTGAAAGGGAAAGGTTTTTCCCCCCAAAAGGACTAAAAAAAAAAATGTTTTAAAAGTATTAAAGTATTAAAATTTGAGATGATCAGGGGTTGATCCTTTTTTAAAAGCTCTAAAAAATTTTTGGAAAAAAATTTTCAAAATTTCCCAGGGGCTACCCCAGGGCTCTTAAACAGGATTTTATAACACAAATTTTTAAAAATCGTTCGTGAAAAAAAAAAAAAATCATTGTTTAACAGGGAAAAAAACTTTTGGCAGTAATTTTTTGGAAAAATTTTAACCCCAAACCCAAAACCCCTAACCCAATCCCAACCATACCCTAAATCCCAAAAAAACCCCCCCCCCTAAACCCCCAAACCTAACCCAAAAAAAAAAAAAAAAAAAAACCCTTTAAACACACACAAACCCCAACACCCACTACCCCAAAAAAACCTTGACCCTTTCCTCAAAAACCCAAAACCCCCCCCCCACCCCCAAAACCCTAACCCAACTTTAGCCCCCAAATCTAATTTCCTTTATTTTAACCCCCAAACCCCAAAATCCTTTTTTTTCTAACCTTAACCAACTTTAGCCTCGCACTAAAATTAATTTAGCCTAACCCAACCCCAACTATAAAATAAAAATTAACCCTAATTTAGCCCAAACCGAAAACCCAACTTTGCCAAAAATTTAACCCCCCAAATTTTTTCCAACAGTAAACCCCCCCTTTTTGCCCCCCGTAACCCCCCCCCTAACATAAAACCCCCCAAATTTAGCCCCCACCAAATAACCCTAACTATGCACTAAAAACCCAACCGTCCTTTTTTTTTTTTTTTTCTTTTAACACAATGCTGCTGGCCCCAAATTGTACACTGTTTCTCCCTAAACTCTCCTGACAGGAGATCAGAGGAGGGAAAAAGCGCTTTTATGGCAGTCGCCTCAAAAGTTTGTTGCTAAAAAAAACTTTCCAGCTTTTTTCTCATTGGCTCTGGGCCCCGGGGGCTCGGGCCCCGAAACCAACAGGTCTCGATGAGGGGGGGGCCAAAGGGGAATGTGCAAAAAAGAATCCCCATTTTTTAAGGAAAATGGGGGTCCCCAGCACACAAAAAACCGCCGACTAGAAAATGTAGGCGCTGCACAAAGTGTAAAGTGTCTACAGATGTAAAAAATATATAATGTCAAAATTTATCGTGGGACAACTTCTAAAAAACTATAAAAAGGTAACATTAACATTATAAAGCTAGAAAACCTGACATAATATCCTTGGGCAAACTGAATCTTTTAAACTTTTTTGGCTGAGGTGGAGGGGGGTTTTGGGGGGCCCCAAACTGGGGTCTGACACCCCCCTCCTGGTAATTTTAAAAGGGACAGGGGGGCCGGGGCCCCCAGGTAAACCCCCGCTCCTTAAATCCCTGCCAAATGAAAACTAGTCCTTAAAAGGGCCCCCGATTACCACCATAGGGAATGGACAGGAAAAAGGGTTTAAAAAAACGTAAGACAAAAAGGACAGACAGGGAAAAGAAATACTGTCTTGCATAAACTTTTAAAAAACCCGAGGGGAAACAAAGGGGCTGGGGGATAACTATAAAAAAGGTAGGAGAAACAAAAAAAAGGGGTCTTAGCCTAAGTCTTCCAAAAACCGACCTACGGCAGTTTTGTTTTTTGCTTTCACCCGGGAAACAAACCCAGAAAGGCAACTTAAAAGGGGAAACTAATTAGAACAAAATCCCAAAACAGGGGGGGGGGAACCCAGGGCTTAGCAAAAAAGCTGGGGAAAATTAACCCCCTCTTTCCCCAAAAAAAAGAAACAAACTCAGTGCGAAAAGTCGATTGTGCAATGCGACAATCTTCGTGGGATGCACCCATGACACAAAGCCCCGCTGCGCTGAATTTTTTTCTACCATCGGGGGTCACAAAGTGGGTTAAAAAATGTTGGAAGGTTGTTATTCTGGAAGGGATGTCTCATTTCATTTTTCGTACCCGGGGTTTTGGGTCATGTGTGAAAATTTGGGAAATTCCTCTCTTCCTTCTCTCTCTTTTAAAATAAAATTTTTTATTAATTTTATATAAAAATTTTAAAAATTTAATATTTTAATGATATAAAAAAAAATTACCATTTTTTAAAAAACCCCTTTAAAAAAAAAAACTTAACTTTTGCTGTTTTTTGGTAATTTTCTAATTATGTTTCCTTTAAAAGTCATATTTTATCTGTAAAAAAATTTCAGGGCCAAAAACTAATGCCCCCCTCCCCAAAAAAGATTCAAATTTATCCCGACAAAAAACCCGGATCGCTGGTGGTCGCTCATGTTTGCTGCTGAGCGCCAAAAGGGAGGTCGGCAGCGATCAGACAGCGACATGGGGTAAAACCCTTAGTTACCCGCAGTGTAATTGGGGAAAACCCCAAAAACCCCCCCTGCGGGGGCTGGTAATCTCGCTGCGAATCGCTGTGGAGAGGGGGTTAAGAGTACAATTCTGAAAAGGGGGTTAGATTTAGAAAATTTTTTGGGTTTTCCCAACTATGATTCATAATTAAACTTGATTTAAAAAATAAAAAAACATAAATATAAAACATTGTTTTGCATTTTTATTTTTTTGTGAGTTTTTCTGTCAAACATGTTAATGACTCCCCTTAAAGGGTTTTTTTTTTTTTTTTTTTAATTTTGCACAACAAAACAAAAAAAAAAAAGGGGGGCTTCCTTTTCATGTTTTTTTTTTAAAAGCAATTCGGCTTTACAAAGGTCTAAACCAGGGGGTTTTACCCTTCAGCTACTTTTTTTTTGTGATTCAAAGAATGGTTTTCTCTGTAATTAAAAAAAGCTTATCCCATATTTTAGTCAATACAAAAATTTTTTTTTTATTGATTAAGAAAATTTACATTGTCAAAAAAAATATATTATGAATCAAAAAAAAAAAAGGTTTAATTTAAAATCCCCTTAAAGGGAGGTTTTCGATCTATTCCCAAACTAACCCGCCCACCCCCCAACCCTAACCCAACTTTGCCCCAACCAATCCAAAATTTTTTAACCCAACCCCAAACCTAACTTTGCTCTAACCCCTTAACCCAAATTTAGCCCCGAAAACCTAAAAATTTGTCTAACTCTAACCCAATTTGCCCAAAAATTTAACCCCAAATTTAGCCTAACGTTTTTCCAATTTTGCCCCAAATCTAACCTAAATTTTTTAAAGAACCCTAATTTTTGCAACGAACCCAACCCTACAAACCCTGATTTAGCCCAACAAAACCTTAACTTGCACTAACCCCCAAACCCGCTTATCTTTTTTTTACTTTTTAAACAATCGTGAAAACCATTGTACCTGTTTCTCCTTAATCTCTACTTTAAGGAGATAGAGGGGAAAAAGGCTATTTTTAGAGTCGCCTCGAAATTCGTTGGGGTACAACAAAAATTTCCAGGATTGTTCATTTTTTTGTGACGCGATTCACGGGACCAACCAAAGGCTCGTGGGTCGGGGGCCACAGGAGGGAATGTGCGATGAATTCCCCGTTTTAAGGTTCGGGGCCCGGAACAGAACCGCGGGCAGTAGAAAATTGGGGGGCCCGCAAAATCCTGCTGCGCTGAATTTTTTTACCACGGGGGTCACAAAGTGGTTAAAAAGGGATGTTGGAAGGTTGTTTTTCTGGGAGGGGATGCCTTTTTTCTTTTTTTGTATCCCCGGGTTGGCTGATGTGTGAAAATTGCAATTCTCCCTCTCCTCTCTCTCTCCTTTTATATATATATTTTAAATTTTTTTATTTTATAAATAAAGTATGAAAAAGTTACCCTTTTTTTAAAAAACCATTTTTAAAGAAAAATTTTCTTTTTCTGATTTTAGGTAATTTTTTTTTGTTTCCTTTAAAAAGTCTTTTTACTGTAAAAATTACGGCCCCCCCAAAAATGCCCCCCTTCAGTAGCGTTCACCACGACCCGCCGATCGGGTCGATGGTTGTCGTACTGATCGCTGTGGCTCCAAACAGGAGGCAGGCAGCGTCCAAGCCCACATGCGGGGAAACGCTTTTTACCCCCGTTTTACGTTGGTACCAGCGCCCTGGGCGGGGGCGGAACCAGGTAAATCGGGTTTCCAGGCATGCCGGTGCCTGGAAATCCTGTGTACTTGGTTACAGCTCCCCCTCAGGGCGCTGGACCAAAGGACCTTGGGTTTCCCGGCACAGTCCTGCCTGGAAACCGTTTTTGTCTTTGGGTTAAATGGATCGTCTCTCCCCCCTTTCACACCACGGCGTGTGGCCAGGGGAGCCGGCGATCAAAAAAATGCAGGACTTCGCCGTCACGATACCCAGGGGGGGAGCGCGCTGTTAGCCGCGTACGCGGGGGGACATGTGTGCGTAAAAAAAACTAGTGATCAGCGAGATCTCGTAGCGAATCTCTGTTTGTGGGGGGGGTTAAGGGTACAATTTGTAACGGGTTTAAATTATAGTGAGTTTGGTTGTGCCGACTTGTCATAAAAAAAACTCTAGTTATTAAAAAATAAAAAATAACTAAAATAAAAAATTTTTTTTGCGTTATACTTTTTGTAAATTTTCTTAAACATTTTAAAGGGGACTCCGCCTAAAATTTTTTTTTTTTTTTAATTCTCCAAATCAAAACGAAAAAAAAAATGGGGGATGTTCCTTTCATGCTGTATTTTAAAGCATTCTGATACACGGGCTGAACAAGGGGGCCCTTTACCACTTCAAATACTTTTTTTTGGGGATTAAAGAATGGTATCATGTAATTAAAAAACGCTTATCCCCAGAATTTTAGAAAAATACGAAATTTTTTTAATTGATGAAGAATATTTCTTGTCAAAAAAAATTATTAGGAATCAAAAAAAAGCAAAGGTTAATTTAAAAAACCTCTTAAAAAGTGCAGGTTTTTGATCTTTCCTAAAACAACCTTGCCTAGCCCCAACCGAAAAACCACTTTGCCCCAACCAACCTTTTTTTTAACCCCCCCAAACCCACTTTAGCTCTAAAACCCTAACTTTAGCTCGCAAAAACCTAAACTTTAGTTAATCAACCCTAACTTTGCCAAAATTAACCCTAACTTTACCCAAAACTAACCAAATTTTCCCTAACCCCCCCAAAAAATTTGCAAAACGAACCCTAATTTTAGCCTAACATAACCCTAACCTAAAAGTAACCGATTTTTCCCCCCCAAAATAACCATAACTATACCAAACCCTAAACCGCATTACTGTTTTTTTTTTTAAACAAACGCTGATGGCACCACTTGTCACACGTTTCTCCTAACTCTCACTACAGGGATCAGAGGGAAACAGGCTTTATGAGCAGATGCCTCGAAAGTTCGTTGCTACAACAAACTTTCCAGCGATTGTCTATTGTCGGTGACCTGAATCATCGGGCCAAAAACAATCAGGCCGATGGGGGCGGGGGCCACAGGGGGGGAAGTGCGATAGAACCCCCTGTTTAGGTATGGGGGGGCCCGAGCGCACGAACGCCCACGTGAAAATGTAGGGCTGCCCAAAATCCTGCTAGGCTGAGTTTTTTTACCATCGGGGGTCACAAATGGGTTTGGTATGTTGGAAGGTTTTGATTCTGGGGGATGTTTATTTCTTTTTGTATCCCGATTGGCTGCTGTGTGAAAAAGCAAGTTCTCTCTCTCTTCTTCTTTTATTATTATATTATATTATATATATATTTATTATTATATATAATGATATGAAAAAGTTACCATTTTTTAAAAATCCCCTTTTAAAAGAAAAAATTAATTTTTTGATTTTTGGTAATTTTCTATTTGTTTTTTTTAAAAAAATATTTTATCTGTAAAAATTCAGGCCAAACTAACCCCCCTCTCAATTTTGGGTTTACCCCGATCCCACAACGCAGGATCGCTGGGGGTGTCGCTAAATCGTGCTGGCTCCAAAAGGCAGGTGGCAGCGTTTAAGGGGACAGGGGTTTAAAACATCGCTTAATTTCCCGCAGTGTCGTTGGATACAGGCCCTGTGCAGGGGCTGGTAACCAAGGACAAACGGGTTTCCAGGGGGCCGGCGGTGCCCGGGAAAAACCCCTGTGTACCTTGGTTTCCCCCTCCGCTCGGGCGTGGATAAGGTACACTGGGGTTTCAGGCAAGCCCGGGGAAAAACCCATTGTACCCTTTGGTTACCGTGGTCGTCGTCTCCGCCCGTCCACGCAGGATGCGTGTGGCAGCGGGGCCGGGATCAAAAAAATGTCCCCGGGAATTCAGCGGTCGCGAACCCCCAGGGGGGGATCGTCGCTGAAAATCAGAAAGCGTTTTGTGGGGACATCGCGCTGGTCACAAAACAGTGACTCAGCAGAGATCTCGTAGCGAGATCTCGTGTGTGACGGGGGCTTAAGAGAAATTTTTCTAACGTGGCTTTGATTTAGTGGTGTTGGGTTGTGCCAGACTATGATTTTCAAATTTAAAATTAGTTTTTAAAAAATAAAAAATTTTAATCAAAAAAAGAAAAATTTTTTTGCAGTTTTTTTTTTTGTGGATTTTCGCTAAAAATGTTAAGACTCCGCCCAAAAGTTTTTTTTTTTTTTAATATGCAAAATCAAAACAGAAAAAAAAATGGGGGCATGTTCCTTTCATGCTTTTTTTAAAAGCAATTTGCTCATACCGGGTTTAAACACAGGGGCCCCTTTTCCATTCAAGCTCTTTTTTTTTGTGTTTCAAATGAATGGATTCTGTAATTAAAAACTTTTTCCCCAGTTTTTTTTGTAATCAGAAATTTTTTTAATTGTGAAGAAATTTTTTACATTGTCAAAAAAAAATTATTGATGGAATCAAAAAAAAAAGCAAAGGTTAATTATAAACCCTTTAAGTGCGTTTTCGTCTCATGTCCTAACACTAACCCTTGTGCCCCAACCCGAAACCCCAATTTGCCCAACTCTAACCTAATTTTTAACCCCCCAAACCCAACCCTAACTTTACTCAACCCTTTAAACCCCTAATTTCCCCGCCAAACCAAAATTTAGAAAAACTCTAACCCAAACTTTGGCTAACTTAAAACCCTAACTTTACCTAAAAACCCCAAATTTTCCAAACTAACCCCCTAAATTTACCCTAACGTACCCAATTTTTACAACTGTTGTGAAGGGGGTTGAAGAGCTGGCAAGGCCCCTTGGTGGTTACAAGGGGCTAGGGAGGTGTGAGGAGGGGAATTCGGTTTTGGGGGTCTTTTAAAGGGGGAGCTTTTTCCTCAGGGTTTGCCGTGACCAATTTTTTGGTCAAACCCCTTCTTCCTTTTCCCCTTTGTCCCGGGGTTGGTGTCTGATCCCCTCTTAAGTTAAGATTTTTGTTCTTTTGTGTTTTTCGTTTTTTGCATTTTGTCTGATTTTTGGGGGCCTTCGGGCCCCCGGGGGCTTCTGCCCTCCATTTTTTCACCCTGATTTTTTCTTTTGTTTTTATTTTTTTCAGGGCTGTGTTTTTTTTTTTGTTACACCGAGAGTTTTTTGGGGTTTTGATGTGTGTCTCAGGTGTTTTGAAATTAGTAATTTGGTGCTTTTGGGGGGTTTTGGGGGGATTGCAGTGGGTCCCTTCCTTTTTTTCTGTTTAGTATTTGGCCCCCCAGCGTTTGTTAAATTTTCTTTCTGTGTCAGTATTTCCTCTTGCAACCCCATTAATTTTTGGGGGTTTTTGTTATCTTTGGGGTTCTGCTGGGGCGATAGCTTTCCTTTTTCTGTCTTTGGGGGGTTTTTTTAGTTTTCGGCTGTGACGAGGGTCGGGGACCGAGTGGGGCGCCCCACCCCCTTTGGGTTTTGGGGGGTTTTAGTCAGGGTACTGCAATCTATAGTTCAAACTGCTCTGGGTTTCCCTTTTTTTTGCACCCTCAGTCGAACAAACCCAAAAACAGTAACCCAAACCCCAAAAGTAACCTGATTTTGCCCCAACAATAACCTAACTTAGCACTAACCCTAACCGCCTTTCTGTTTTTTTCTTTATAACCAATCGTGCTGGCCCACTTGTCCCCACTGTTTTCCTCAATCTCTCACGAGGGGAATCGGGAAAAAGGTTTATGGAGATTCCGAAAGTTCGTTGCACAACAAATTTTCCAGGATTGTCTCTTTGTTGCGTGCGGTTTCATGGGACCTAAACCAATCAGGTCTCGATAGGGGGGGGGGCCACAGGGGGAAATGTGCGAAAAAAAATCCCATGTTATAAGGTAGGGGGGTCCGAGCGCCGAACCGCCGACAGTAGAAAAATGAGGCGCTGAAACAAAGTCCTTTTTGGTGAAGTTTTCCCCCTGGGGGTCCAAAGGGGTTAAGGTAGTTGGAAGGTCTGGATTTTTGAGGGATGTCTCTATTTTTTGTTCTGATCCCGGGTTGGCCCCGCATGTGTAAAATTCAAGTTCTCCTCTTCCTTTCTTTATATATTTTTTATAAAATTAAAAAAATTTCCATTTTTTAAAAACTTTTTTTAAAAAAAAAAATTATTTTTTTTAATTTAGGTAATTTTCAAAATTTGTTTCCCTTTTAAAAATCATATTTTACTGTAAAAATTACAGGCCACAACTAATACCCCCGTCCGATAGGATTCACCGCGATCCCAAAGTCAGGACTGGTGTGTCGTAATGACGTCTGACTGCCAAAAGGCAGGTGAGGATCAGCAAAAACATGGGGAACATCCTTGTTACCCCCCGTGTACGTTGGGTCAGCGCCCTGATGAGGGGTGGAACCAAGGTTCACATCGGGTTTCGGGACTGCGCGGTGCCGAAATCCCTGGTTCCTTGGTTTTCCCGCTCCCCGCATCAGGGCGCTGGATCCAAGGTACACTGTGGGTTTCCGGCCAGCCGGTGGGAAACCCCTGTGTACCTTGGTTACCTGGTCGTGGTCTCCCGTGCACACGCAGGTGCGTGTGGCCGCGGGGACCGGGGTCAAAAAATGTCCGGACTTTTGGTGATCAGCGATACCAGAGGGGGGGTGGGGGGAATGTCACACACGCGTTTCGAGGGGTCGCGCGGTCAAAAACAGTGATCGCAGAGTTTTTCCCCTAGCGAGATTTGTGGTGGGGGGGTTAAAGTACAATTCTGCAAGTGGCTTAGATTATAAAAGGGGTTTGGGGTTTTGGGCCCGACTTTATTCACAAAATTAAACTTGTTCTTAAAAATAAAAATTTAAAATAAAATATAACTTGTTTGCAGTTTATTTTTTGGATTTTCTGTCAAACATGCTTAATGCTCCCCCTTTAAAGTTTTATTTTTTTTTTTAAAATGCACAAATCAAAAAGAAAAAAAAAATCGGGGCATTTTCTTTTCATGGTATTACAAACAATTCTGCTCATCAAAAGGCTGAACCAGCTGGGTTTTCCCTTCAAGTATTTTTTTTTTGGATTCAAAAAATGGTACCTCTGTAATTTAAAAAAATTTCCCCCAAATTTTTGTCAAGTACGAAATTTTTTTAATTTGTAAGCAAAATTTACTTGTCAAAAGAAAAAAATTGATGGGGAAACTAAAAAAAAAGCAAGGTTAATTAAAAATCCTTTAAAGGCAGGTTTTAGATCTCATGTCCCAACACAACCCCCCTCCCCCTAGCCCCCCCAAAACCCCCAACTTTACCCCCAACTCTAATCCAATTTTTTTTAACCCCCAAAAACCCCCTAACCCTAACTTTTTTTTAAAACCTTTTTCCCCAAATTTTCCCCCCGCCAAAAAAAAACTTTAGAAAACTAAAACCCAATTTTTTTCCCCCAACATTACCCTATCTTTAGCCAAAACAAAACCTAAATTTTGAAAAATTAACCCAAAATTTAGCCTAACAGAAACCCCCCAAAATTTTTTTAGCCAACTAACCCAAACCCAACAAAAATTTTTTGTTTTTCCCCAAAAAAAAACCAATTAGAAAAATCTGTTTTTTCTGTTTTTTTTTTTTTTTAAACTGTGGGGGGGCCCCCACTTGTAACTTTTTCCCCCTTTAAAATTCCTCACTGACAGGGATAAAGGGGAAACAGCGTTTTTGAGTTTTTTTTTGCCCGAAGTTCGTTGTTTACAAAAAAACTTTCCAGCAATTGTTCATTGTCTGCTGTGACCTTTTATCGGGCCCAAAAACCCAAGGGGGTTCGATGGGTGGGGGGCCCAGGGGGAAAGTGCATAAAAAACCCCCATGTTTTTAAGGGGTTTACGGGGGGTCCCGAGCGCACAAAACCCCCCGGGACGAATAAATGAAGGGCCCCAAAAAGCCCTTTGCTAGCGTGAAGTTTTTCTCCATCGGGGGTCAAAAAGTGATTAAGGTTTTTTGGGAAAAGGTCTTTTGATTCTGGTAGGGGACCCCCTTTATTTCATTGTTCTGTTCCGGGGATTGGCTGCATGTGTAAAAATTTGGGCAAGTTCTCTCTCTCTCCTTTTTAATATATTTTATATTTTTTTAAAAATAAATAGAAAAAAGTTACCTTTTTTTAAAAACCATTTAATAGAAAATTTAAAACTTTTGCGTTTTTAGGTTATTTTTTAATTATTTTTCCCTTTAAAAGCATTTTTAAACTGAAAAAATTTTCCCCCCGCCAAAAAAAAACCCCCCCCGTCTAGTTTTAGGTTCCCAGCGATCCCGACAAGGGATCGGGAGGGGGGGTTTTGTGTCGCTACTTGCGCTGCTGACCCCCCCAAAAACCCGGGCGGGGGGGCACGTTGCACAGCGAACTGGGGGTAACATCTTTTTTTTCCCGCAGTTACTTGGATACCAGCGCCCTGATGCGGGGGGGGGGGAAAAACCAAGGAAACCATGGGTTTCCGGGAAAAAGGGCGGTGGGGGAAAACCCGCTGTGTACCTTGGCCCCCAACTCCCCGGGGGGCCCCTGGACCAAAAGGTACATGTGGGTTTCCGGGCCAGTCCCCCCCCCTAAAAACCCGATTTTTACCTTGGTTACCATTGGATCGGGTTTTCCCCCCCGGCCTTCCACGCAGCGATTTTTTGGGGCCCCGGGGGGAGACCGGCAAAAAAAAAAAAGTCCGGGGGACATTCAGCGACGATCAGCGTACCCAGCGGGGGGGTGATCGTCGTAAATGTCAGACACAGCGATATCCCGGGGGGACATCGCTGTGCGTCACAAAACCCTTGTGATCAGCGAGATCTCGTAGGGGAAACTCTTTTGTGTTGGGGCTTAAGGGTTTAAAAATTTGCAAAGTTTTGGTTTTGGGTTAAAAGTGATAGTTGGGTTTTTGCCGTAGTTTTTATCAATTAAACTCTAGTTATTAAAAAAAAAAAATTTAAATTTAAAATATGAAACATTGTTTTGCAGTTATACTTTTTTGAGGGTTTTTGTCAAAAAAGCTTAATGACTCCGCCTTTAAAAGTTTTTTTTATTTTTTTTAATTTTGCCAAATCAAAAAAAAAAAAAATCGGGGCATGTTCCTTTTTAAGCTGTATTTACAAAAAAAAATTTGATACACAGGTCGAAAACAGCTGGGCCCCTTTCCACTTCAAGGGTACTTTATTTTTGTGATTCAAAGAAGGGGTATCATCTGTAATTAAGAAAACATCCCCCGATATTTTTTTTTAATTTGAAAATTTTTTTTTAATTTATGTAAGCAATATTTCATTGTCAAAAGAAAAAATTATTGATGGAATCTAAAAAAAAGCAAGGGGTTTTTTTTTAAAAAAATCTTTTAAAAAAAAAAGGTTTTTTTATCTCATGTCCTCAAACTAACCCCCCCTGCCCCAAAACCCTAAAACCCAAAATTTACCCCAACTTTAAAAAAATTTTTTTAACCCCCCAAACCCAAACCCCCCCTTTTGCCCCAACCTTAACCCTAAAAAATTTTTCCCCGCAAAACCTAAACTTTAGTCTTTAAACTAAAACCCCCCCTTTAGCCTAAAATTTAAACCCCCCCCTTTAGCCTTTAAAATAATCCAAAAATTTTTCCTAACCTAAAACCCCAAATTTTCCTAAAAGTAACCTAATTTTTGCCTAACTGTTGTGAATGGGTTTTTAGTTTAGTTTGAGCGGGCTCCCCCTGGGGTTACAAGCGGTGCTATGGGATGGGAGGCTGGGAACAGGGGTTTCTGATTTGGGCTAAAAAGGGGTCTTTTCCCATAGGGTTGCCAGTGACCAAAAATTTTTGGTTGAATCCTTCATTAGTTTCCTTGTAACCTGCTGTGTCGTTTTTGCATCTCCTGCTTACAGATAAGACTTTTGCTTTTTTTGTGTTTTTTGGGTTTTTTTCTTTTTTTCCCCATTTTTTTGGGGGCCCGGGTTTTTTGGGGGGGGGGTTTTTTGCCCTCTCAAATTTAGTTCAGCCACTGGTTTTTTTTTTTTTGTTTTTCCAAATTTTTTCTGGCTGCTGTTTGATTTTGTTACACCGAGAAATTTTTTTTGGGGGGGGTCGTGTGCTCAGGGATTTTGAAAAAGTTTGAGTTGGTGCTTTTGGGGTTTTTGGGATTGCAGTGGGTACCCTTCCCATCCTTTTCTGTTTTTAAAAATTTGGGGCCCCAGCGTTTGTAAAACTATTTTCTTTTTTGTCAAATATTTCCCCCTTTTTTTAAACCCCATTACTGTTTGGGGGTTTCTTTTTTCTTTGGGGTTTTTTTCCCCGGGGGGGGGTAGCTTTCCTATTTCTGTCTTTTTGGGGTTTTGTGTTTCTCGGGGGGTTTTCGGGGTCAGGACCGCGTGGGGGGGCTCCCGGTGCCCCCGGGTTTTTGGTGGTTTTGTCAGGGTTTCTGCAATCTCAAGATTCCAAATGCTTGGGCATTGCCTTTTTTTTCCTCAAACCCCCACCGAAAAAAAAAAGTATCCCCCGGGGCCAAAAAAAAATTTTTAAAATTGGGATGGTATCACCCAAGGGGAAAAAAAAAATTTTGGAAAAAAAAAAAGGGGTTTTTAGAGTTTCAAAAATTTTTTTGTTTGTTGCATTTTTTTTTTTTTTTCTTTTGTTTCTGGGGGGGTGGGGGGGGGTTTTTCTCCCCTGGGTTTTTCCGTTTTTGGCCGGGGATCAGTTGCCCCTGAGGTTTTTAGGGTTTTTTTCATATCTTGCAGGTTTCCCCCTTTTTGGAAAACCTTTGGGTCCCCCCTGCCAGATTTTTTTTTTTGGG
>JARQOD010012970.1:0-17600 GCA_033576555.1 Oophaga sylvatica | reverse complement strand
GTCGTCCTTTTGGTGGCCTACCTTGTCTCGCGATGTCAGGGAATTTGTGCAGTCCTGCGGGACTTGCTCTCGCTCCAAGCCTTGCTCTCGCTCTAGTGGTTTGTTGATGCCATTGCCTGTGCCCAAGAGACCATGGACCCATATCTCTATGGATTTCATTTCCGATCTTCCTGTTTCTCAGAGAATGACCACCATCTGGGTAATTTGTGATAGGTTTTCCAAAATGATACATCTTGTGCCATTACCTAAGTTGCCTTCCTCCTCTGAATTGGTGCCGTTGTTCCTTCAGCACGTGGTTCGTTTACACGGCATTCCTGAGAACATTGTGTCTGACAGAGGAGTCCAGTTTGTTTCCAGATTTTGGAGGACTTTTTGTTCTAAACTGGGTGTTCAATTGTCTTTCTCCTCGATTTCATCCTCAGACCAATGGTCAAACTGAGAGAACAAACCAGACATTGGAGACTTATCTAAGATGCTTTGTGTCTGCTGATCAGGATGACTGGGTCTCTTTTTTGCCTTTGGCTGAGTTTGCTCTTAATAATAGGGCTAGTTCTGCCACTTTGATGTCTCCGTTTTTCTGTAATTCTGGGTTTCACCCTCGATTTTCTTCAGGACAGACGGAGGCTTCTGTCTGTCCAGGTGTTGACTCTGTTGTTGAGCGTATGCAGCAGATTTGGGACCAGGTAGTGGAGAGGTTGTCCCTCTCTCAGGAGAAGGCCCAGCGGTTTGCTAACCGGCATAGGACTGATGGTCCTCGGTTTAAAGTGGGGGACTTGGTCTGGTTGTCCTCAAAGAATATTCCTATGAGAGTAGCATCTCCTAAATTTAAGCCTAGGTTCATTGGACCTTATAAGATCATGGAGATTATTAATCCTGTTTCTTTTCGTTTGCTTCTTCCAGGGACATTTAAGATCCATAACGTGTTCCACAAGTCCTTGTTGAAGAGGTTTGTTGAGCCAGTGGTTCCTGCTGCTGTGCCTCCTGACCCTGTTTTGGTTGAGGGCAATCTGGAGTATGTGGTTGAGAAAATATTGGATTCTCGTTTTTCTAGACGAAGACTCCAGTATTTGGTTAAATGGAGAGGTTATGGTCAGGAAGACAATTCTTGGGTGTTTGCTTCGGACATCCATGCTAGGAGACTTATCCGTGCGTATCATAGAACTCATCCTGACCGACCTGGTTGCTCAAATGAGGGTTCGGTGACCCCTCCTCAAGGGGGGGTACTGTTGTGAATGGGTTTGAGATGAGTTCTGAGCAGAGGCTCCCTCTGGTGGTTACAAGCGGTACTAGTGAGGATTGTGAGGACTGGGAATCAGGTGTTACTGATTGGTCTTATATAAGGGAGTCATTTTCCCATCAGGGTTGCCGGTGATCAATTGTTCTGGTCTGAATCCTTCTTTCCAGTTTCCCTTGTAGCCTGCTGTGTCGTGTCTGCATCTCCTGCTATCAGATAAGACAATTTCTTATTTTGTGTTTTTGCTATATTTTTGCATTTTGTCCTGCACTTCTGTGGGGGCCTTCAGGGTCCCCTCCGGGGGCTTTTGCCCTCTCAGTTTAGTCCAGCCACTGTGTTTTGTACTTTTGCTTTTTCCAGTTTTTTTTCAGTGGCTGCTGTTTTGTTTTTGTTACACCAGAGAACTAATTTAGGTGGTAGAGGTCGTGTGATCTCAGGTGATTTTGAAATTAGTAGAGTTGGTGTTTTTTCAGGGTTTTCTGAGATTGCAGTAAGTACCCTTCCTATCCTTTTCTGTTTAGATAGTTTGGCCCCAGCGTTTGCTCATACTATTTTCTTTCTGTGTCAGTATTTCCTCTTGTCTAACCGCCATTACATGTTTGGGGGCTTTCTATTATCTTTGGGGTTCTGCTCCGGGGCAGACAGCTTTCCTATTTCTATCTTTAGGTGTAGTTAGTTTCTCAGGCTGTGACGAGGCATCTAGGACCAACGTAGGAACGCTCCACGGCTGCCTCTAGTTGCGGTGGTTAGTCAGGGTACTGCAATCTCATAGATTCCAACTGCTCTGGTGTATTTCCTTTTTTACCTGCACTCCTCAGCTACCGTAACATAACACATCTCTCTCCTGCGCGGCGATCCTCAGGATTGGGCTTTTTCCCTGACACCTGGGGACCCTGTTTTGAGTAATGTCGATGCATTTTTTCTGGCTCTGGGGTTATTGTACGATGAACCTAATGTCACTGATCAAGCTGAAAAAACCTTGTTGGCATTATATCAGGGGCTTGAGGACGCTGAGTTATACTGTCAGAAATTTCGTAAGTGGGCAGTCCTGACCAAATGGAATGATGATGCTTTGGCAGCCCTTTTTCGGAAGGGTCTGTCAGAGAATGTAAAAGATGTTATGGTGGGTTTCCCTGCTCCCTCTGGTCTCAATGATTCTATGTCATTAGCGATTCAAATTGACAGACGTTTGCGTGAGCGTAGAGGTATGCGTGGAATAGTGTTGCCTTGTGAACCAGATTCTGAACCCATGCAGTGTGATAGAGTGGATTCTGGGGCACAGCGTCATGAGTTTCGAAAATGCAATGGGTTATGTTTCTACTGTGGTGACGCCTCTCATGCTATTTCAGTCTGCCCTAAGCGGGGAAGACGTTTTGCACACTCAGTTGTCTTGGGTAGTGTTCAGACTAAATTTCTGTTGACTGTTACCCTGATTTGCTCCCTGTCCACATTTTCTGCTCAGGCTTTTGTTGATTCGGGAGCAGCTATTAACCTGATGGACTTTGATTTTGCTAAACGTTGTGGGTTTCCCTTGATACCCTACGGAAGTCTATTCCCCTACTGGGGATTGATTCTACCCCTTTGGCTGAGAATAAACCCCAGTTCTCTACTCAGGTGATAATGAGGGTTGAACCTGATCATCAGGAGAGTTGCAAATTTTTGGTGCTGTATAATCTGCATGACATTATTGTACTAGGTTTCCCTTGGTTACAGTCTCATAATCCTGTTTTGGATTGGAAATCTGTGTCTGTGACCAGTTGGGGCTGACAATGTGTTGGTGCCAACACTCCTGTTTTTTCTGCCTCTCCCCAGGCTCAGGATGTTCCTGACTTTTTGACTGATTTTTCTGATGTGTTTAGCGAAAGTAAATCTGCATCCTTGCCCCTCCATAGGAGCTATGACTGCGCTATTGAATTAGTGCCTGGTAGTAAATTCCCTAAAGGTCGCCTTTTTAACTTGTCTGTACCTGAACATGACGCTATGCGGTCTTATATCAAGGAGTCATTGGAGAAGGGTCATATCAGACCATCCTCTTCACCCTTGGGTGCCGGTTTTTTCTTTGTGGCCAAAAAGGATGGTTCATTAAGGCCGTGTATTGATTATCGTCTCTTGAACAATATCACTGTGAAATATCAATATCCGTTACCCTTGATTTCTGACCTGTTTTCCAGGGTGAAAAGTGCTACTTGGTTTACCAAGCTTGACCTCAGGGGGGCGTATAACCTTATTCGCATTAAGCATGGGGATGAATGGAAGACGGCATTCAATACCCCAGAGGGGCATTTTGAGTACCTAGTGATGCCCTTTGGGCTCACTAATGCTCCTTCTGTCTTCCAGTCCTTCATGAATGACATTTTCAGGGATTTTGTGGATAAATTTCTGATTGTTTATTTGGATGATATCTTGATTTTTTCCAATGACTGGGACTCTCATGTGAAACATGTTCGGACTGTGTTCCAGATTTTGAGAGAGAATGCTCTGTATGTGAAGGGATCAAAGTGTCTTTTTGGCGTACAGAGGATCTCATTTTGGGATTTATTTTGTCCCCATCTGTTATTGAAATGGACCCGGTCAAGGTTCAGGCCATCTGTGATTGGGTCCAACCTACTTCATTAAAGGCTCTTCAGAGATTCTTGGGTTTTGCCAATTTTTATCGTAAATTTATTGGTAATTTCTCTGTTATTGTTAAACCATTGACTGATTTGACAAAAAAGGGTTCTGATGTGGTGAATTGGCCTCCTGAGGCAGTCTCTGCGTTTCAGGAACTTAAGCAGAGATTCACTTCTGCTCCTGTTCTACGGCAGCCTGATGTTTCTCTGCCATTTCAGGTGGAGGTTGATGCCTCTGAAATTGGGGCAGGTGCCGTTTTGTCCCAAAGAGATCCAGAGACCTCTAAAAGTAACCCTTGTGCCTTTTTCTCTCGAAAATTTTCTGCAACTGAACGTAATTATGACGTGGGTAATCGGGAGTTATTGGCCATGAAGTGGGCTTTTGAAGAGTGGAGACATTGGCTGGAGGGAGCCAAACATCAGGTGGTGGTCCTCACGGACCATAAGAATCTGGTTTATCTGGAATCAGCCAAGCGACTTAATCCTAGACAGGCCAGGTGGGCCTTGTTTTTCACACGTTTTAATTTTGTGGTTTCCTTTCTTCCTGGCACTAAGAATGTTAAGGCGGATGCCCTATCGAGGAGTTTCCTTGCGGACTCTCCTGAGTTATCTGATCCTGCTATTATTTTGAAAGAGGGTGTAGTTCTTTCCGCCATCTCGCCCAATTTGAGACTGGCTCTGGAAGGGTGTCAGGAGGATAAACCCGAGCGCTGCCCTATTGGGAAATTGTTTGTCCCAGACCGGTGGAAAAAGAGTGTGATGTCTGAGATTCATTGTTCCGCGTTGGCCGGTCATCCCGGAATTTTTGGTACCAGAGACTTGGTTAGTCGGTCCTTTTGGTGGCCTACTTTGTCTCGTGACGTCAGGGAATTTGTGCAGTCCTGCGGGACTTGCTCTCGCTCCAAGCCTTGCTCTCGCTCTAGTGGTTTGTTGATGCCATTGCCTGTGCCCAAGAGCCATGGACCCATATCTCTATGGATTTCATTTCCGACCTCCCTTTTTCTCAGAGAATGACCGTTATCTGGGTGATTTGTGATAGGTTTTCCAAGATGATACATCTTGTGCCATTACCTAAGTTGCCTTCCTCCTCTGAATTGGTGCCTTTGTTCCTTCAGCACGTGGTTCGGTTACACGGCATTCCTGAGAACATTGTGTCTGACAGAGGAGTCCAGTTTGTTTCCAGATTTTGGAGGACTTTTTGTTCTAAACTTGGTGTTCAATTGTCTTTCTCCTCGGCTTTTCATCCTCAGACCAATGGACAAACTGAGAGAACAAACCAGACATTGGAGACCTATCTGAGATGCTTTGTGTCTGCTGATCAAGATGACTGGGTCTCTTTTTTGCCTTTGGCTGAGTTTGCTCTTAATAATAGGGCTAGCTCTGCCACTTTGATGTCTCCATTTTTCTGCAATTTTGGGTTTCACCCTCGATTTTCTTCGGGACAGACGGAGGCTTCTGTCTGTTCGGGTGTTGACTCTGTTGTGGAGCGTATGCAGCAGATTTGGGACCAGGTAGTGGAGAGGTTGTCTCTCTCTCAGGAAAGGGCCCAGCGGTTTGCCAACCGGCATAGGACTGATGGTCCTCGGTTTGAAGTGGGGGACTTGGTCTGGTTGTCCTCAAGAAATATCCCTATGAGAGTTGCATCTCCTAAGTTTAAGCCTAAATTCATTGGACCTTATAAGATCATGGAGATTCTTAATCCTGTTTCCTTTCGTTTACTTCTTCCAGGGACATTTAAGATCCATAACGTGTTCCACAAGTCCTTATTGAAGAGGTTTGTCGAGCCAGTGGTTCCTATGGCTGCGCCTCCTGACCCTGGTTTAGTTGAGGGCAATCTGGAGTATGTGGTTGAGAAAATATTGGATTCTCGTTTTTCTAGACGGAAACTCCAGTATTTGGTTAAGTGGAGAGGTTATGGTCAGGAGGACAATTCTTGGGTGTTTGCTTCGGACATCCATGCTAGGAGACTGATCCGTGCGTATCACAGAGCTCATCCTGACCGACCTGGTTGCCCAAGTGAGGGTTCGGTGACCCCTCCTCAAGGGGGGGTACTGTTGTGAATGTGTTGGAGATGAGTTCTGAGCAGAAGCTCCCTCTGGTGGTTGCAGACAGTGCTGAACCATTTAGTGAAGATTGGCAATCAGGAGTTACAGACTGGTCCTATATAAGGGATGTTCCCTCCCATCAGGGTTGCCGGTGATCAATTGTTCTTGTCTAACTGCTGTTGTTCCTGGTTCACTTGGAAGCCTGCTGAATCTTGCCTTATCTCCTGCTCTCAGATAAGACATTTTCTGTTTTTATTTCTGTGCTTGCTTTTTGCTATTTTGCTGCACTCTTGTGGAGGTCAGCCAGGTCCCCTCCGGGGGCTTGTGCTCCTCTCAGTTTATCTGAGCCTCTGTTATTTGTTCATTTGCCTTTTCCAGTTTTTTCAGTGGCTGCGGCTTAGTTTTGTTACACCAGAGAACTAATTTAGGTGGTAGAGGTCGTGTGATCTCAGGTGTTTTTGTAATTAGTAGAGTTGGTACTTTTTAGGGTTTTTTGGGATTGCAGTAAGTTTTCCTTCCTATCCTTTTCTGTCTAGGAAGTTTGGGCCCCAACGTTTGCTCATACTATTTTCTGTCTGTGTTTGTGTTTCCTCTTGTCTAACCGCCATTACATGTTTGGGGGCTTCCTATGTTCTTTGGGGATCTGCTCCGGGGCAGATAGTTTTCCTCTTTCTATCTTTAGGTGTAGTTAGCTTCTCAGGATGTGACGAGGCGTCTAGGACCAATGTAGGTACGCTCCACGGCTGCCTTTAGTTGTGGTGGTTAGTCAGGGTACTGCAGTCCAGTAGATTCCAACCTCTCTGGTGTATTGCCGTTTTTGCCTGCTCTCCTCAGCTACCAAAACATAACAGCGTCCGCTCTTCGCCAGTCCTTACACTGGCTGCCCATTCATTATAGGATCCAATTCAAAGTACTTGTTCTCACCCACAAAGCTCTCCACAGTGCAGCACCCTCCTACATCTCCTCCCTCGTTTCTACCCATCGGCCTAACCGACTGCTGCGCTCTGCAAACGACTTTCGACTAACTTCTGCACTAATCCGTAACTCCCACTCCCGACTCCAAGACTTTTCCCACGCTGCGCCAATCCTCTGGAATGCTCTACCCCAAGAAATTAGGACTATCCACAATTTGCATGGTTTCAGGCGCTCCCTCAAAACACATTTGTTCAGAGCGGCCTATCACATTCACTAATCAAAGTCATTTTATGTGTAAGTGTGTATGTGTAGCCCATTCATTATCTCCATCCATCCCTCACTCCCTCAAGATGGCTGGACCATCATTGTAAATGCACCATTGTATATACACACCTGTACTTTTTATCTCCCCCACCTCATTGTAGATTGTAAGCTCTCATGAGCAGGGGTGGCCTATTTTGCTTTATTGTATTGTTAACGTTGTTACTTATGACTTGGGTTTTGAAACTATTAAACTGTAAAGCGCTGCGGAATATGTTGGCGCTATATAAATAAAGATTATTATTATTATTATTATTAGACCTCTCCATTCTATGTAGGGGGGAAACTTGCAAAATCGGTAGTGAATAAAAATACTTACTTCCCCACTGTATGTACAAATTTTATCGTACTTTTTATTGATTTTCTTTTGGAAGATGGAAAACAAAAAACCATGGAACTTCTGACAGTTATTTTCTGCACAGCCATCACCATCTATTTATACTTCACTACAAACATGAGGAGCGCAGGTGATATTTACTTACAGCGTGGTGGCGGCGGAAGGTAAAGCAACGTTTCTCACTGTGATGAAGGAACAGCCACCATCTTGGATTGGCCTGTACCAGTCTCCATTTTGTCTGAATTCACAGGGCCACAGGCAGCTGGCTGCTCCTGGCCCCCATGGCCTTAGGCATATTGAAGACAATACACTGTGAATAACCAGGCCTTTTAGTATGCTAAGTGTTCAGGCCAAAAAAAGACTTCAAAGGTACAGTCTGGAGCCGCATCAGCATGGGGCCTGGAGACTTCAATTAGATTATACCTGCCAGTTAGACACAGAAAACACATCCATTGTATATCCCAGCCACAACGGCTCCGTTCTAGGACTATGAATTATGAGCACATCTTTGTAGGTACAGACTCATAAAAAATATCTGCGTGATCCTGCGGACCTCGGGCATCTGACAGTGCAACTCCAGAGTCGGTGATGGCTCGGGGGCTTGAGATATAGAGATTGGCCCTCCACAGAGACCCAATCGGGACAGGTTTGATCTCCACGCGACAGGCAAAACATACTGCATCCGCTGGTACCGCTCGTGTCCTAATCCAATCGTCCTGGAGAAAGTTAACCCCTTTGTTAGATATTGGGAATAAATTCTGCAGGAAGCTAAGGGTGGAGATTATCAGCCCACCCTCTTGACACCGAGGGGAGGGACCTAGCAGGTTTAAGAACTGTAGCTATGGGCAGACTGCATGCTATTCTCACAGAAGCCAAGACGATGAAGATCTAACAAGGGACAGATCTGCCAAGGCAGCAGCGGTACACGTTTTGGGGGACTGTCCAGTAACTAAGATTCTCACCTGTGGATCGCAAAGCTCCCTGCCTCCACATGCAACCTACAACCTGGTAATATTGACCTCTAGCTAATACCTCTAAGCCTTGTACCATTATTGTTGTATTTTACTCTGACTGCAAATCCACTGTAATTCCGTTGTATAGCTTACTGTATATTTCTGTAATTATCTAGTGCGCCCTTAAGGCAATTAACCTATAAAATTAATTTTGGGCTGATGCTTTTACTCTGATCACGAATCTTAGAATACCCAGTGGGTAACAGGACACCCTCCCCGGCGGCCATTTGCTCTAGGTGCAGTTCCCTTACTGACCTGAGAAACAAAGGGGGCGCCGGAGAGTTGTGCTTGTGTAGTTACGTCACATTGGTGACGTGGAAGGAATGGGGTTTCCTTCACACTCACAACATTATCACATTTTATCCAGTTCACCATATTTAGCTCCCGGTCACGGAGTTCGTTGATCAGACGCCAAAAACATTCAGCTCATTACTACTAAGCGGGGTAATAGGAGACGTGCGGAGCAGCGTTCTGCACAGTGACGGATCACACTTCTCTATCTGTGGCCCCCCATGTTATTTACAGGCAAACCCCTGTGAGGGGAAGCGGGAAGCAGAGCTTGCGGTTGCCTTTCACTTACTGACTGCAGGGTATGTGCTCATTTTGTTTCTCTCGTCGGTTTTCTCTGTTACGTGGCCAGTGTGAACATGCTCCTATACCTTGCGTGCTCACCATATTTGGTCCATACGCCATGATGCCCAAAATATCGTTCCCTTCATTAGAAGTTAGAACTTCACAACAAGTTCCAGCAGTGAACCAGAATCAGGCCAGGGTCAGACATGTGAGCAACTCGAACGAGTCTCGCATGTCAATACCCGGCACTGCCGCCGGCACTCGGACAGGAGCATGCGGCTCCATGTATTTCTATGCAGCCGCACGCTCCGGTCCAGATTGCCGGCGGCAGTGCCGGGTATTGACATATGAGACTCGTGCGAGTTGCTCACATGTCTGACCCCGGCCTCAGTGACATAATATCACAGCACTCAGAACGATATGTGAATACTAGTGTTGAGCATTCCGATACCGCAAGTATCGGGTATCGGCCGATATTCGCTGTATCGGAATTCCGATACTTAGTTCCGATATTATTCCAATATCGTATACCGGAATCGGAAGTTCCCATAATTCTTTGAGAGGCAATGTGATTTTAGTCAGCCAATGAGGAATCTTATGAAGTGTGGGCACATCCTGTAATGCTGCGGTCATCTTAACTAATGGCATGGCTGTGATTGGCTGCTGAAATGATGTCAGAATGCACTATAAAAGGCGCCGCCGCCATTTTAACATCACTGTGCTGTGAACTCAGTTAGGGACAGAACGCTGTTCTGCTGACTTTGAGGGACAGTTAGATATTGCGATTTTGTGTACTGGGCCTTAGGCAGGCTAGTTTACCAACCGCTGTGTAAAGCTTCCTTTTGCCAGTGTTGTTTTAACAGCTCTGTGCAAGGTGTGTGTGAGAGTGCAGGTGACGCTGCAGTTTGCTCTGCATGCAACGCTGTCTGTAGGCATCTGCACGTGTCACTCACAGACTCTTTTTTTTTCTTCAGTGTAATTCTTGCTGCTCCATGCAATTTAACTATTAGTGTGACGCGCTTCCATCCGTATCCAATACATTGGTTGCAAACACTATAGAAGTAGACAAAGGAGTAGCCTTTCACAGATTGTGAACAGTTGTGTTTCAGTGTTCACTTCAGTCTGTGTTTTTTATTTTTTGAGTGCACATCACGCTCCAGTTACTTGTTCAAGCACTGCTGCTTGTACTCTGCTGAGCGTGTCTCAGTGCCGCATCCTTTTCATTTTTCTCCAATTGGTGCTGCTCCATTATATTTGAAAAAAATCTAATCTATTAGTGTGACGCGCTTCCATCCGTATCCAATACATTGGTTGCAAACACTATAGAAGTAGACAAAGGAGTAGCCTTTCACAGATTGTGAACAGTTGTGTTTCAGTGTTCACTTCAGTCTGTGTTTTTTATTTTTTGAGTGCACATCACGCTCCAGTTACTTGTTCAAGCACTGCTGCTTGTACTCTGCTGAGCGTGTCTCAGTGCCTCATCCTTTTCATTTATCTTCAATTGGTGCTGCTCCATTATATTTGAAAAAAATCTAATCTATTAGTGTGACGCGCTTCCATCCGTATACAATACATTGGTTGCAAACACTATAGAAGTACAGAAAGGAGCCTTTCACAGATAGTGAACAGTTGTCTGCAGTGTTCACTGCAGTCTCTGAGGAATAACCACACTTAGACCTTATAACTTTTCTGACTTTCTTTATCAATCTACCAAGATGAAGAAGGCAGGGAGTAAGGCACGTGGTCGTGGCCGTGGAGTTTCAGCAGGGAGAGGACGTGGGGATTCTGTGGCTGCTGCCGCACCCAGTGACACAGCATCCACCAGTTTTCCCGTGAGCGTTCCTTTATGCGCACTTTTGTAGGAGCTCAGCGTACCCCCCTGCTGCGGGAAGAACAAATTGAAGCCGTTGTTGGTTGGATGGCAGCCAATGCATCGACTTCAATTCCTTCCACCTCCTCTCAGGACCACAGCACTGTTGAACAACCATCTGTCTCTTCACCGCCTGCCAAATTGCCCAGGCAGTCAGAGAGTTCTGAACTGGAGCCAGCTGAGTCTCTGCTTCTGTTCTCAGAATCTGTTGGCTTGCAAACAGGGGCCCAGCCAAGCATCATTCTGGAATGTGAAGAAGAGGCAGTATGCAGTGATGCGCAACAGCTGTGTCTCTCTGAATGTGAAGAGGCGGGTGAGCCAGTGCCGATGGTCAGCACACCGCAGAACGCATCTGATGATGATGAGACTCAGGTGCCATTTTCTGTTGAGCATGGTGCTGGCCAGACCACCCAACAGCAGCAGGTGTTGGAAGAGGGTAGTGGAGATGATGAGGTCCAAGACCCAACATGGCGTGAGGAACAGGAAGGTGGTGGTAGCAGCTCTGAGGAAGAGATTGCCTCAACGGTCCAAACAGTAGGGAGAGGTAGGCTGCAGACTCGGTTGCCTGTAGCCTCCAGTTTGGCACCCGTTTGTAGCAGTTCTCTTCCAACAGCCAAAACGGGCGCTCCCAGGACTTGCACTGCGTGGTCCTTTTTTGACACACTTGCAGATGATATTTGCTATGTCAAATGCAAGCTGTGTAATCAAAAAGTAAAAAGAGGTAAAAATGTCAGTAACCTTAATACCACAAATATGTGGAAACATGTGCGGTCAAAGCACGTGGTTGAGTTCCAAAGACACACTGGAGATGTAGGCCAACCTACAGCAGCACCTACATCTTCAGCTCGTGTTGGAGCCTCTTCCTCCAGCTCACACACAGCTGGTTCGGCTTCCTCACAGGATCGCCATGGAAGAACCTCTGTCACTGTTGTCCAGAGACCCAGTGTTATTCCACCCACAGCTGGAAGTTCCCTGTCATCCTCACACTCCCAGGCCACAAAACAGCCATCGGTAGCACAGGCATGGGATAAAAGACGGCCATACTCGGCAAACCATCCAAGAGCACAGGCTCTGAATGCTGGCATTGCAAAACTCCTGTCCCTTGAAATGCTGTCATTCAGGCTGGTGGAGACTGACAGTTTCCGTAACTTAATGGCATTGGCAGTCCCACAATACAATGTGCCCAGCCGATTTTATTTCAGCAGGCAAGCCGTCCCTGGTCTGCAAAAGCATGTTGAGGGAAAAATTAAACATGCGCTACTAAACGCCGTCAGTAGCAAAGTCCACCTGACCACCGATGCGTGGACCAGTACCCATGGCCAGGGACGATACCTTTCCCTCACTGCCCATTGGGTCAATGTTGTGGAGCTGGGTACAGATCTTGCGAGTGGCGCTGTACGTGTTCTGCCAACTCCAAGGATTGCAGGAATCAAGTCTGTCCACATTGACTCCTCCTCCTACTCCAGTTCCTCAGAATCATCGCTGCAGGAGCCGTCACGGTCTACCTCCACATGGACCCGTGAACGCTTACCTGATGCGACCGATATGAGCATAGCCGTGGCCAAACGTCAACAGGCCGTCCTGAAATTAATTTCCATGGGGAATCGAAGCCACACAGAGCAGGAGCTCTGGAATGCCATCAAGCGGGAGAGCGACGTGTGGTTTTTGCCAGCGAATCTCCAGCCAGGCTTGGTAGTGTGTGACAATGGCCGAAATCTGGTGGCAGCTCTGGGCCTTGGCAACCTCACTCACATACCATGTCTGGCACATGTGCTCAACTTGGTCGTGCAGAGTTTTTTGAGGGACTATCTGGATCTTGATGCACTGCTGCACAAGGTCCGCCTAGAGTGCGCTCACTTGCGACGTTCTAGCATGGCCAGATCACGCATTGCAGCTCTGCAACGCAGATTTCGCCTTCCTGAACATCGCATCATATGTGACGTACCCACCAGGTGGAATTCCACGTTACATATGTTGGAGCGGTTGTGTGAGCAGCAGCCAGCAGTAATGGAGTATCAGCTGCATCAGGCGCAATCAACTCGCAATTTGCGCCGTTCACACTTCACCACTACTGAGTGGGCCTCTATGAAGGACATCTGCCACGTTTTGCGTGCGTTTGATGAGTCAACGCAGATGGCGAGTGCAGATGATGCACTAGTCAGCCTGACTGTCCCCCTTATCTGCCTGCTTCAAAAAACACTGCAAGCACTAAGGGATGAGGTTTTGGAAGAGGATGAGGAGTCACAAATTCCATCACCTTCTGGACAGTCAGCGCAACGTGGTTCCTCACAAAGGGCTGGGCAGGGCTCACTTTGTGAGGAGGATGAGGAGGAGTCAATGGAGGAGGAAGACATCGCTCCAGAGGGAGGTACACAACGCTCTAGTCAGTATGTAGAGCGAGGGTGGGGTGATGCAGAGCAGGCAGAGATGACGCCTCTTGCAGGGGACAGCGTTTCTTGGCCAGTTGGGAGTCTGCAGCACATGGTTGATTTCATGCTGCAGTGCCTGAGAAACGACCGCCGCATCGCCCACATTCTCACCACGTCTGATTATTGGGTGTACACCCTCCTAGACCCTCGCTACCGGGACAACTTACAAAGCCTCATCACACCGTTGAACCGGGAGCGTAAAATGCGGGAGTACCAAGACACACTGGTGCAATCCATAATGTTCTCCATTCCAGCCGAGAGCACTGCTGCTGGTACTGCTTTACAAAGCAGCTCTGTGCGTCGAGGCAATGGAGACAGCTCTGCAACAAGAGGGAGCACAAGCAGCGCCTCTGCACAGGGCAAGAGCTGTATGTTACAAATGTGGCGAAGTTTTGTGGCAGCGCCACCAATGTCTACACCATCCGAGACGGCTCCAGTCAGCAGGAGGCAACGTTTCCGTAAGATGGTGACAGACTACATGTCTTTCCCTCTCAGTGTACTCCCAGATGGCTCTTCCCCATTCAAGTTTTGGGTCTCTAAGCTGGATACATGGCCAGAGCTTAGCCAGTATGCATTGGAGGTGCTGGCTTGCCCTGCTGCCAGTGTATTATCGGAGCGCGTCTTTAGTGCTGCAGGTGGTGTACTAACAGACCGTCGCATGCGACTATCCTCCGATAATGTAGACCGGCTTACTTTTCTGAAAATGAACAAGGCATGGATCTCGCCAGAATTTGTCTGTCCGTTTTCAGATTAAATAACTGGTTCGCAACGTTATCCATGTCTCCTGTTATGTTCATCTTTCTACCACCTGAACTCTACTCCCTGGGCTACAACACTGGCAGTTGCTGCTCAGAAGTGTCGTGTCCACAGACCAATACACAAGCTATAGTGTTACTGGGGTTCTGTAATGTCAGCTGTTCCCCTGCTGTGTGAACGGCAAAAAGTCATGCTGCCTCCACCCTGTTGTCTTCTCATCCCTGGGCTTCAACACCGCCAGTTGTTGCTCGGAAGTGTCATTGGCACGGGTACTCACTCCTGCCCAGACTGGTTACAGCACGCCATCTGTTTCCTGTCAGTGTAAACGTCACTTAGCCTCCAATAAGTTGTCCTGTCGTGTTGCGGTCGGGTTAGCCGACTCTATGGTGCTTGGAGTTTAGGTGCTTCCTATGTGTGCTGCGGGATATGCAAATAAAGGCTGTTTCCGTTGTGACAATAGGACAATCACCCACTGTAGTACTGTGGGATTCGGTAACTGCGGCCGGCTCGCGGCCTGTCAACTTAAATTTCCATGGGTACCTTCTGCTACCCGTCCGGGTTCCAGTACCGTCAGCTGGTTCTCCGCAGTGCCTTTGGCCTAGGTGCCTCCATCTCGGTATCCGAGTTCCAGCAACGTCTGCTGGTCCTTGGTAGTGATTTGGAGCACAGGTACCTCCTGCTTAGTAACCGTGTCCCAGTAAAGTCAGCTGGTCCTCGGTTGTGCCATTGGCTCTTTTCCTTCTGCTGCCCCTCCGGGTTCCAGCACAGTCAGCTGGTCCTCGTTACTTGCATTGGCTCTTGTACCTTCTGCTACCCGTCCGGGTTCCAGTACCGTCAACTGGTTCTCCGCAGTGCCTTTGGCCTAGGTGCCTCCATCTCGGTATCCGAGTTCATGCAACGTCTGCTGGTCCTTGGTAGTGCTTTGGAGCACAGGTACCTCCTGCTTAGTAACCGTGTCCCAGTAACATCAGCTGGTACAAGGTTGTGCTACAAATACAAGATACAGAACAAGAGACACAAGAACAATAAGCAGAATATCTAAAAGCAGAAGAACATGAAGTATAAGACCAAAATGAAGAGCAAAATATATGCTCTAAATTATAAGCAGAAGAAGACTAAGCAGTGTATGGGGGTGAGTCCGTTCCTCCTCGTGGTGCCCCTGGAAAATGCCTGCTGCTGCAGGCTAAACTGAACACGGACAAATACTGTTGTAATTTAAATCTTTTGTGACAGCAAGAACGGAAGAATGAAAAATTCATACTTTGACAGATTACAAGTACAGGATTCTCTGTCACAAATAAGAATATGATGAAGAAGATGAAGTACAATATGAATTAGAATGATAGTTTAATAAGAAGAATATGAGTAATGTTAACAAAAAGATGAATAGCAAGAAGTTTAAGAAGAAGATAAAGAAGGTGAAGATGAAGAATAATTTGATGAAAAAGATGATGCTGCTGAAGATTATGAAGGAGAAAGTGTGTCAAAAGTTAAAAAGGTGAAAAGCATGGAAGTTGTGAAATATACATATTTGCCAAAATAGAAAAAACGTGAACAACATTGTCAATTTCTTCGTCAATCCGAACATCTTTAAAAAATATATATTTATGCTATTCCATTTGATTGTGTTAAACATCTATGCCTTTAATGTCTCCTCAACCTTCCCCAATACATTCTACATTACTCTTTCTTGTTTTCCTTCATGTACAATTAACCAACAAGGCAAGAATGGGGTTTTTTTTAATTCCGATATTTTGTTCCCATAGACTTACATTGGATTTCCGCGTATCGCCGATATTTTTTGGGTATCGGCGATACCATTCCGATTCCGATACTTTTGGATATCGGAAAGTATCGCTCAACTCTAGTGAATACATTACCTTTCACCTTTACTTCTGCCTGAGACTCCTTCAAAGTGAAGAACTGCTCCTGGAGAGGAGGGTGGACCCTGCAGAGGGAGAGACCACATAATACCGTCACATGGTGCACAGGCACATAAACTGCGATATTTCACTGTTACAGTATAGAGTTGCGTTTATGTCCTATGGAGGAGAACAAAGATGTTGCCCCCGTCTGACATTGCAAACCATTGGCATTATGATTGCGTCACGGTGGCAGACGGGTGACCGAAAGTATACCCCACTGGGATTGCACTACTTTAAGTGGTTAAAGAACAGCGACCGGAGGCAGCTCAAGTCGCTTCTGTTTGAAGCAGGTGCTGGCTGTATAACGCAGCTGACACCCGAAGTCTACGGTGCAGCCTCAGCTCCGGAGCCCGCTGGGCATACGATCACCTGACAAGTACGGCGGATGTCACCTTATACATATCCATTCCAGGATGTCCAAGCGAGGAACAGACGGGGTAAACAAGAGCTCATGGATACTCTGGGGTTCGGTCACATACACGCCTTCTAGACACGGGCACTTCAACCTCTGTAGGAAAAGAAAGCATCAATAATGACATATTAGCAGGGGAAACCATCAACATGTATGTCAGGATCAAAAGGATCTTGGTTTCTATTGGAAACAGTCAGCAAGCCTGTGAAACCACACTCCTGTGTCACCAGGGCTAGCAAACTAGCCACACCATGCTCAGATGACAGCGCAGCAAGATTGCCTCTCGATGCAGCGCTGACCGTTTGTAAAGCATAGCACAGCGCCTGCACTCCTATGCTTTCTAAGGCTAGTTTCACACTAGCGTTCAGCAGGGCTGCGTACTTCCTCCGTCAAGCCTCGCCCACTGCCGCACATCTTCCTTTCAGTGCCGCCTACCTCTGCATGCGTCATGTGTCCCCTATCTTTAACATTGGGTATGCAGGCCATGCGGATACCTCCGCATGCGTAGTTTTGACGCTGTGCTGAACGTAACTTGTTGCATGTTGTTGCGTTCAGCACAGCGTCAAAACGACGCATGCGGAGGCATTCGCATGGCCTGCATACCCAATGTTAAAGATAAGGGACGCAGGACGCATGCAGAGATAGGCGGCGCTGAAAGGAAGAGGTGCGGCAGTGGGCGAGGCTTGACGGAGGAAGTACACAGCCCTGCCGAACGCTAGTGTGAAACTAGCCGAAGCGATCAGACGGCAAAAAGTGAAAGTCCCATAACGGGACAAAGAAAAAAAATAATCACAAAACAAAATAAAAATATATTGTACCATAAGTAAATAATTTAATGAAAAAACAAAGTACACGTTTGGTATCGCTACGTCCAGAATGACCCGCCTTATAAAACTGTCCCACTAATTAACCCCTTTAGTGAACACTGTAAAAAAATAAATAAAAAACAATGCTTTATCATACTGCTGAACAAAAAATGCAATAAGACGTGATCAAAAAGACAGATATAAATAAACATGGTACCGCTGAAAATGTCATCTTGTGCCGCAAATAACGAGCCGCCATACAGCATCATCAGCGAAAAAATAAAAAAGTTATAGCTATCAGAATAATAAAGCGATGCAAAAATAATTATTTGAAAGTTTTGTGTAAAAGCGCCAA
>JARQOD010012969.1:0-17608 GCA_033576555.1 Oophaga sylvatica | reverse complement strand
CATTCCGGAGTCACTTTTTCAGTTTTATGGGGTTTAATATTTATATATTTTTTTAAATATGCCCGGGGTTTATATATTTTGAGGCTTTTTCAAAATTTTGGGGGAGTAGCCCTTTTTATTATATTTCAATTTTTTCCAACAGTTTACACTGTTTTGGATGCCATTCCGGGTTATTCCCAGTATTTATGTGGTCTGTATATCGTTTTTGGCAGGGGGTGTATTTATGTAGAAGACGGCATTCAATTCTGGGAGAAAGGGGCCCCCCCTGCTGGTACGGGGCCGCTGTCATACACGAGAACGCCGCCCTCTGGCTTTCGGCGTCTATAGGCGGGGACGGTTCACCCCGCCCACCGCTGTGACGCCGACGCCGGAGGACGTCGACTCTTGATGACGGGGTGCGCGTCATTCGAAGCGGGAGACTCTACTTCCTGATTACAGCCATTATGGCTTGTGACGCTGGCCGGATTTAATGCAACTACATTCAAAGGTATTTAAGGAGCGCAAGTAAGGAGGTGTGTGTGCCCCCTGAAGAAGGATTAGACCGAAACGTGCGTTGGGGTGCGCACACACACCCCCTCTTGCCCTCGTACTTCCAGTGCCGCATTTTTTGAGCTGCCAGGTAATACACAATATGATATTGATTAGTCAGTTTTTATCTGGTTTCCTATCACAGGTAATGTGCATTGCACTAATGTTGATACTCTGCATTAAATAGGGTCTCCTGTTGCAGTTGTTATCGGCGCTCATAGTAGCTATTCTATACAATGGCCCGGTGATTGTATTTGATATTGAGCCTCACGGCGCCGTGATTATGATTATTTTCAGTATTATTTAAGTATAGTAATGTTCGGTGTTGTTTTTTGTATTGTTTTTTGCATTGTTTTTCAATACTCACCTACGGTCCTTTTGTAAATGTACATTATGTATTGAGGGTTTTTGGGGTGGTGTGCCCCTTTCCGTATTTTTAACTTGATGTGCTGGACGTACATCCACCTAGGGTGTTGTACTGTCTCTTGCCACATATAACTTGTTGTCGTTTATACTATCAATAAAGATTTTTGTTTTATATATGGACTAGTACATCTTTTTCCACACTTTGTGGATTGTTTTTCTGTAAGTTTTTGATGTGTCTTCACATTTCCATGTCCACTCCCAGTCTTCTCTAATTGAGTTTTATTGTTATATAATTCTGGGATGTGGTGGTTCTGGTCAACTGTGTTCTACCTTCTCTCCTTTTCTGGAGGTCTCGGAGGAGGTGTTCTCAGAGGAGGGGTGTCAAGAGTTTCCTCCTCATCTCGCGTATGACTGCTCAATAAAATTGCTTCCTGATGCCTTATCTCGTAGTTTCCCAGGGGCCGGAAAGACGGATGAATCGGTTCCTATCCTTCAGGAGGGAGTGGTAGTGTCGGCTGTATGCTCTGAGCTTGAGGAGGAGGTATTGGAGGCTCAGGGGGACGCTCCTGTAGGACCTCCAGGGAGACTGTTTGTTCCTAATCAGTTAAGACAAAGAGTTATCGAGGCACATCATAATTCCGCTTTAGCAGGACATCCAGGGAGTAAGACAACTGTGGATCTCCTTTCTCGCCGGTTTTGGTGGCCTGGCTTAAATAAAGAGGTGGTGTCTTTTGTGGCGTCCTGTGGAGTTTGTGCTCGCTCTAAGACCCCGCATACCCGTCCGTCTGGGGTTCCTGAGGAGGAACGATTCTCGTCGTCACTTGCTTCTGTTTGGAGAGGAGTGCTGAAGGGTTTGAGTACTATGGGGAACCGTTTCAGGCGGAGGGTGTAGCATCGGCGTCCCTGCCTTCTGCCAGGCAGGGACGCTGTTCCCCTGCGACAGTGTCCTCTGCCAGGCAGGGACGTCGCCCCCCTTACCCGCGCTCAGCGTCCTCCTTCCGCCCTGCTGGGGCCGCGCGCTCCTTCCCTGCTGCTGGACTTAGGGCGCGCGCCCGCGCCCTCCCCCGCTCTTAAAGGGGCCACGCGCATCTTTCAAAAAGGTCCCCGGCCAATGCCGGAGGACTCCACCCTATATAAAGTGCTTCCTCCTTAATGGAGGTGCCCGTGCAATGTTGTTGTTGCACTGTTTACTCTGCTTCAGCCCTCAGGGTCCGTTTCCAGTTACCTGCCTGTTTCCTGCCAGTCTGCTGTCTGCTACCTGCCTGCAAGCCTGCCTGGAGGTTCGGCCGTCACATGCGGTGACCATCGGCAATCCCAGAGACTCTCGCCTGCTTACTTGGGAGCACTCATCTGCCATCTGACTGCAATCCCACCTGAAGGTTCGGCCATCACCTGCGGTGTTCATCGGCTGTTCCAGAGACTCTCGCCTGCTCACTTGGGGGCGCTCATCTGTCATCTGCCTGCTAGCCTACCGGGAATCTCCACCATCTCAGGTCGTATATACCTGTTCAGTCAAAGACTGCCCCGGCTCCTTGCTTGCCTGTTTATCCAGAGACTGCCCCGGTCACTTGCTGTGACTTCCTGCCTGTCTAACCAGAGACTGCCCCGGTCACTTGCTGTGACTTCCTGCCTGCCTAACCAGAGACTGCCCCGGTCACTTGCCGTGACTTCCTGCCTGTCTACCCAGAGACTGCCCCGGTCACTTGCCGTGACTACCTGCCTGTCTACCCAGAGACTGCCCCGGTCACTTGCCGTGACTACCCGCCTGTCTAACCAGAGACTGCCCCGGTCACTTGCCGTGACTACCCGCCTGTCTACCCAGAGACTGCCCCGGTCACTTGCCGTGACTACCTGCCTGTCTAACCAGAGACTGCCCCGTCACTTGCCGTGACTACCTGCCTGTCTATCCAAAGACTGCCCCCGTCACTTGCAGTGACTTCCTATCCGTCTCCCCGGGCGCCACCCGCTCCTTTACAAGGAAAGCCTCCTTGTATAATAAAGCTCAGAGGTTCCGCCTCCCAGACCCGTTACAGTTTGCTCGGGCCATGGAACCCGGTGGCACCCAAACCCCTTCGCTCTCTGACCTGTGTCATGAACTGTCTCGTCAGAGGTCTCAACAGGAGTCCATCCTGGGTCACCTGCGGAATGTTAATTCCCGCCTGGACACCCTGACTACTTCACCAGCAACCACCGTGGGCGCCATGACTCGCAATCCGGCAGTTCCGCTGCTTACCAATTCCGTGGTTTCTGTTCCTGGACCTCGACTTTCAGCTCCTCCTCGGTTTGGAGGCGACCCTGCTCTGGCTCGGGGTTTCATTAACCAATGCACCCTGCATTTTGAACTCCTGGCACACCAGTTTAACTCCGACCGGGCCAAAATTGCCTTCATCATGTCCCATCTCACCGGAGAGGCCCTGGCCTGGCTAAATCCTCTTTGGGAGAGAGAGGATCCTCTGGTGTCTGACCTGTCTGCTTTTCTCTCAGCCTTCCGGAGGGTATTCGATGAACCCGGACGGAAGACCTCCTCTGCATCTTCTCTGCTGCGTCTCCGTCAGGAGAGTCTCACCGTGGGTCAATATGCCATAAGGTTCCGTACCCTTGCCTCGGAGCTAGCTTGGGATAATGATGCTCTGATCTCAGTCTTCTGGGAGGGTCTGTCCGGCCGCATTAAAGATGAACTTGCTGGTCGGGACATTCCAACCTCTCTCGATGACCTAATAAATCTCGCCAATCGAATTGATCTACGGTTCCAGGAGCGCGCTAAAGAGGCCACCCGTGAGAGAAGGTTTCCTCGTCTTGCTCCGTCTTTTCAGAGACCTGTAACTCCTTCCGTTTCTCCTCAGGTACACTCTTCTGAGCCTATGCAAGTCGACCAGACCAAGATGGTCAAAGCTCGTCAGGACTCACGCCGTACCGAGAGGAGTTGCTTCTACTGTGGTAGTAAGGAGCATTGGATCCGTACCTGCCCAGAGAGGTCGGGAAACGCCTGTGTCTAGGTTCGCTCGGAGAGGTCCACCTAGACAAAAATAAAT
This sequence comes from Oophaga sylvatica, assembly GCA_033576555.1. Taxonomy (NCBI): domain Eukaryota; kingdom Metazoa; phylum Chordata; class Amphibia; order Anura; family Dendrobatidae; genus Oophaga; species Oophaga sylvatica. The sequence continues at coordinate 13,682 of JARQOD010012969.1, read as the reverse complement.
CCTCTTCATCTCTGCTGTTGTCAGTCTCAATTCTCCTCGGTGAGAACCGTTATTTCGAACTTGCCCAACTTGATTCTGGAGCAGCCGGGAATCTTGTTTCACAGGCTCTAGTAGAGAAATATCACATTCCTACCAAACCTCTGGTTGAACCAGTATCTGTTGCTGCTGTGGATGGAGGTCTCCTGCCACGTCCCATTCAACTTATCACTGAAGCCATAACCCTGCAGGTAGGAATGCTGCATTCTGAGAGCATCTCGTTTCATGTTCTGCCTGGACTCTCACATGCTTTCTTACTAGGTCTGCCTTGGCTCCAAAAGCATGCACCCGTGCTCGACTGGCAGAATGGAGAGATTCTTCGCTGGGGACAGGACTGTCATAAAACTTGCTTGGTTCCTGTTCATCCCGTCCGTCCTTCTCCTACACCAACTAATCTACCAGGGCTCCCGATCCCATATTGGTCTTTCGCTGATGTCTTCAATAAAAAGGAAGCAGAGACATTACCACCGCACAGACCATATGATTGCCCTATCGACCTGCAACCCGGTACTACGCCTCCCCGTGGGCGTATTTACCCATTGTCCGCTGCTGAGACCAGGTCGATGTCCGAATATATCGAGGAGAATTTGGCTAAGGGATTCATCCGGAAATCCACCTCCCCAGCGGGAGCAGGTTTTTTCTTCGTAAAAAGGAAAGACGGCTCTCTTCGTCCCTGTATTGACTACAGAGGCCTAAATTTGATCACGGTGAAGAATAAATACCCTCTTCCGCTCATTCCAGAATTGTTTGATCGTCTGAGGGGGGCTAGAATCTTCACCAAACTGGATCTCCGTGGGGCATATAACCTGGTCCGTATCCGTCGGGGAGATGAATGGAAGACGGCATTCAATACCCGGGACGGCCACTACGAGTATTTGGTTATGCCCTTTGGTCTCTGTAATGCTCCAGCAGTCTTTCAGGAGTTGGTCAATGACATCTTCCGGGACCTTCTCTACTCCTGCGTTGTGGTGTACCTAGAGACATCTTGGTCTTCTCTCCGGATCTCCAGTCTCACCGGAGGGATGTTCGTCAGGTTCTGCTCAGGCTCAGGCAGAATCACCTCTTCGCCAAATATGAGAAGTGCCTCTTTGAGCAGACCTCGCTTCCGTTTTTGGGCTACATCATTTCTCAGACAGGCCTACGAATGGATCCGGAGAAACTGTCTGCCATCGAGAAATGGCCCCGACCGGAGGGGTTGAAGGCTATTCAGCGGTTCCTGGGATTCGCCAATTATTACCGACTCTTCATACCACACTTCTCTTCCCGGACTGCTCCAATCTCCGCGCTCACCCGCAAGGATGCTAATCCCAAACAGTGGACGCCCGAAGCAGAGGAGGCCTTTCTTTCTTTAAAACAGGCCTTCTCCTCCGCTCCAGTGCTGCATCGCCCGGACGGTAACAAGCAGTTCTTCCTGGAGGTGGACGCTTCCTCTTCTGGAGCCGGAGCGGTACTTACTCAAAAATCTTCATCCGGGAGGATGGTATCTTGCGGCTTCTTCTCCAAACTCTTCTCCTCTTCTGAGCGCAATTACTCCATAGGAGACCGAGAGTTATTGGCCATCAAGTTGGCATTGGAGGAGTGGCGTTACCTACTCGAGGGGGCTCTTCATCCGGTAATCATTTACACTGACCACAAAAATCTGGCTTACCTCCAGCATGCCCAGAGACTTAACCCTCGCCAAGCCCGGTGGTCCTTGTTTTTTGCCCGCTTTGATTTTCTTTTACATTTTCGCCCGGCTGACAAGAACATCAAGGCGGACGCCTTGTCCCGGTCCTTCCTGGTGTCGGATCTCGAGGAGGAACCTAAACATATCATCGATCCCGCCAGAGTGATGCAGGTGGCTCCCGTGAGTCTAAATCGTCTCCCTCCTGGTAAGACGTTCGTATCAGTAACCGATCGGAAGAGAATCCTACACTGGGGTCATTCGTCTAAACTAGCTGGCCACGCTGGTCAGAGAAAGACCCTCCAGCTCATTACTCGGCATTACTGGTGGCCTACCCTGCACAAGGACGTAATAGACTTTGTTTCTGCCTGTGTCTCCTGTGCCCGCAACAAAGTTCCGAGACACCTGCCTGCCGGCCGTCTTCTTCCGCTTCCTGTACCCGCTGCCCCCTGGCAGCATATAGCCATGGACTTCATAACAGATCTGCCCGTCTCTGCCGGTTGTACGGTCATTTGGGTGGTCCAAGATGGCTCACTTCATTCCCCTGCCAGGGCTTCCGTCTGCACCCGAGTTGGCTAAAGACTTTATCCGCCACATCTTCCGTCTTCATGGTCTGCCTCGTCACATTGTGTCGGATCGTGGGGTACAGTTCACCTCACGATTCTGGAGAGCCACTTGTAAGTTGCTAGACGTCACCTTGGATTTCTCCTCCGCTTACCACCCGCAGTCCAATGGACAAGTCGAGCGAATCAATCAGAATCTGACCAGTTATCTTCGGCACTTCGTTAATGCTCACCATTCTGACTGGGTGGATCTCCTGCCTTGGGCCGAATTCTCTTATAACAATCACGAGAGTGAATCTCCCTCCAAATCTCCGTTTTTTGTAGTCTTCGGTCAACACCCCTGGATCCCTGTTCCTGTCTCCATCTCTGTGGACAATCCAGCTGCGGAATCTCTGGTTAACGAATTTTCCTCCATATGGGAGAGTGCCCGGTCCGCGCTCGTTCTGTCATCCGAGCGCATGAAGAAACATGCTGACAAAAGACGTTTGGATCCTCCTCAATTCCGTCCTGGGGATAAGGTCTGGCTTTCATCCAAGTATGTCCGGCTCAAGATTCCTTCCTACAAGTTGGGTCCTCGGTTCATCGGTCCTTTTGAGATCATCAGTCAGATCAACCCGGTGTCTTATAAATTGAAACTCCCGGCCAATTTGCGGATTCCTAACTCCTTCCATGTATCTCTCCTCAAACCGGTGGTACTTAACTCTTTTGTCAAGTCTACAGGTACACCTCCTGCTCCAGTGTCTGCTGAAGACGAATTTGAGGTAGAGAACATTCTGGCCACCAAAAGGGTAGGAAGAAAGACTTATTTCTGGTGGATTGGAAGGGGTTTGGTCCTGAGGAGAGAACGTGGGAGCCTCGGGAGAACATCCATGCCCCTCTCATCCTAGCTAAATTTCTTTCTGGCCTAAAAAGGGGGGGCCTAAAGGGGGGGTACTGTAGCATCGGCGTCCCTGCCTTCTGCCAGGCAGGGACGCTGTTCCCCTGCGACAGCGTCCTCTGCCAGGCAGGGACGTCGCCCCCCTTACCCGCGCTCAGCGTCCTCCTTCCGCCCTGCTGGGGCCGCGCGCTCCTTCCCTGCTGCTGGACTTAGGGCGCGCGCCCGCGCCCTCCCCCGCTCTTAAAGGGGCCGCGCGCATCTTTCAAAAAGGTCCCCGGCCAATGCCGGAGGACTCCACCCTATATAAAGTGCTTCCTCCTTAATGGAGGTGCCCGAACAATGTTGTTGTTGCACTGTTTACTCCCTCAGGGTCCGTTTCCAGTTACCTGCCTGTTTCCTGCCAGTCTGCTGTCTGCTACCTGCCTGCAAGCCTGCCTGGAGGTTCGGCTGTCACATGCGGTGACCATCGGCAATCCCAGAGACTCTCGCCTGCTTACTTGGGAGCACTCATCTGCCATCTGACTGCAATCCCACCTGAAGGTTCGGCCATCACCTGCGGTGTTCATCGGCTGTTCCAGAGACTCTCGCCTGCTCACTTGGGGGCGCTCATCTGTCATCTGCCTGCTAGCCTACCGGGAGGCTCCACCATCTCAGGTCGTATATACCTGTTCAGTCAAAGACTGCCCCGGCTCCTTGCTTGCCTGTTTATCCAGAGACTGCCCCGGTCACTTGCTGTGACTTCCTGCCTGTCTAACCAGAGACTGCCCCGGTCACTTGCTGTGACTTCCTGCCTGCCTAACCAGAGACTGCCCCGGTCACTTGCCGTGACTTCCTGCCTGTCTACCCAGAGACTGCCCCGGTCACTTGCCGTGACTACCTGCCTGTCTACCAGAGACTGCCCCGGTCACTTGCCGTGACTACCCACCTGTCTAACCAGAGACTGCCCCGGTCACTTGCCGTGACTACCACCTGTCTAACCAGAGACTGCCCCGGTCACTTGCCGTGACTACCCGCCTGTCTACCCAGAGACTGCCCCGGTCACTTGCGTGACTACCTGCCTGTCTAACCGGACTGCCCCGGTCACTGCGTGACTACCCGCTATCCAAAGACTGCCCCGTCACTTGCAGTGACTTCCTATCCGTCTCCCCGGGCGCCACCCGCTCCTTTACAAGGAAAGCCTCCTTGTATAATAAAGCTCAGAGGTTCCGCCTCCCAGACCCGTTACAGAGGGCTGATAGGAGGAGAGTGTCTGGTCCGGACCTAAGTGTGAACGATCTGGTATGGTTGTCTACCAAGAATTTAAAACTCAAGGTTCCCTCCTGGAAACTGGGTCCCAGGTTCATCGGTCCATATAGGATCAGTTCTATAGTTAATCCTGTGGCATTTCGTCTGGACCTCCCTCCTATGTTTAAAATCCACAATGTGTTTCACAAATCGTTGCTTAAGAGGTACGTGGCGTCAGTTATACCGTCACCTCTACCTCCTCCTCCAGTGTTGGTCAATGGTAACTTAGAATATCAAGTATTGAAGATCATTGACTCACGTCTGAATCGCCGGTCCCTTCAGTACCTGGTTCATTGGAAGGGGTATGGTCCTGAGGAGAGGACGTGGGTCCCTGCGTCTGATATTAACGCAGATCGATTGGTTCGGACCTTCCACACAACTTACCCGGGCAGACCTGGCCCTGAGGGTCCGGAGGCCCCTCGTAGAAGGGGGGGTACTATCATGTGTGCATCGCCACGAGGATCGTCGCGATTGCACATTCTGACTTCTCGCAGCTGAGTTGCTGTTACTTTTTGTTTGGTAGTTAGGGAGTTAATTTTACCTAGCTCGTTGCTAAGACTAGGTCCAGCCTCGCCCGGCTGCTTTTGATTATGTTCTAATTAGCTTCCTTTATATTCCTGCCAGTCTGTGTGTTAGATGCCGGTGAAAGCATTCATACAGACTGCAGATAGGATCGGTTCTGAGAAGACTTTAGCTAAGAGCTCCTTTGTTGTTTCTCCTTTCCTTGCTTATAGTTTATCTCCTAGACCTTTGGTGTTCCCTCTGTGTTTAAATGTTGTATGCAAGACAGTGTTTACTTTATCCCCTGTCTGTCACATTTGTCTTTACTGTTTGTTAACCTTTTCCTGTCCATTCCCTATGGTGGTAATCAGGGTCCTTCTAAGGACTAGATTACAGTGGTCAGGGATTTATAGGAGACAGGGTTTACGCTGACGGCCTGGACCTCTGTACCATTAACAGTACCTCCAGGTAGAGGGACTAGTCAGGACCCCAGTTTAGGGTCAGCATAGACCCCGGTCCACCTCTAGCCAGAGACAGCTTGTAAAGGATTCAGTATTGACCCACAGGATATTATGTCAGGTAATACTATGCTATATATACATGTTAATGTTACCTATCTATATGTTATATAGAATGTTGTCCCACTTGATAGATTACTGACATCATTTATTTATATATCTGCTATACAGCGTGACAGTCAGCCCCTGGAGTCCTCCCAGTTCTCAGCGATGCTGCCGGCAAGTTCCGTTCCCAGGGATGCATTGGTCGAATGACCTCTGATGACGTAGCGGTTACGCGACTGCTACATCATCTGGGGTCATTCTCGCAATGCATCCCTGGGAATGGAAGTTGCTGGCTGCGCAGCGTGCACCGCTGAGGACTTCGGGGGCCGACAGAGGGTAAGTATATCCGTATTTTTTATTTTAATTCTATTTTTTACAGGAATATGGTACCCAGGGTCTGGAGGAGAGTGTCTCTCCTCCAGACCCTGGGTAGTATCTGCACATGAAGCGCTCACTTTACCCATGGTGGGCATAGCCACATGCGCAAAGTGAGCTTTTCAATGCATTCCTATGGCAGCGGAATCACCACGATTCCTCCAAATTAATGAACATGCTGCATATTTTACCGCAATGCGATTACGCGCCAGAAAAATACGCAGCATGGGCACAACAATTGCGGAATGCAATTAAAATTAATGGGATGCGTTTTATTAGCTTTTTTAAGCGTTTACGCAGTGGAAAAACGTGGCAAAAATGCTTAAAAATCGCAACGTGGGCACACAGGGTAATAATTAGTTTGTAAAGCAAAAGAAATAACACCACCACTTGGGCTGTGCTCACACATAGCGTTTTTGATGCGTTTTTCAACTTTATCATTGCTTTCAACCAATACAGATGAATTCACTGTGAAATGTTATTTTAACATTTAACAACCTTAGCTGGCCATGTGGTGTGTGACACATCATCAGACACATCCTGTTTCATTTATGAAGGAAGGACTCTGAAAGTCACAAAGCCTATTGTTATAGGGGCATCAGGAGGCATTAATCTTCTTAAAGGGCCATCAGCCGGCTATGCTTTGTTGTTCACATTATTAAACAGTGGGACTCTTATACTGTTATTGTCTATATTAATTAAACCACAACCATGGGTGACAAAATTCAGCATGGTCCCAATGTTGGAACAGGTCAACTCCCTACATTATTATACTAGAAAAACGAAACAAGAGCATCATGCCCAAAATAGAACTAACAACAGAGTAGATAAAATATAAATTTTATTCAGACACTAAAATATACAAAGTATCAAACAATATATAGATGAGACAATGAATTGGTGAGGTAACAAGAAAAAGCACCTGGAACACATTAAAGCACACTTCTAAACTACATATCGCAAAACTGGGTCCATAGGGGATAATGGAACATAAACAGACGCATAAGTGCAAATGAGTCCAAGATCCCTTCCAGGAGAGACCACCAAAAGGGGAGGTACGATTCAAAGAAGAGTATATATGCAAAAAGTGCACAACAGCAGTATAACCAACCCTATGGGAAATCCCTGAAAGGAATCTCAAAATAATTATCAGGACTCAGTTCACAGAATCCCACATACGATCCAATTAAAGAATGGCAAGGAGCTATAAATATTTATGCACTATATTAGTGCCTCCCATAAAGTGCCGTGGACAGTGCAGAGTGAATTGCGATAGTGCTTACCCATCAGGGATAATGTGAGACGCCAGGCGCAAGCCCCGACGCATGTTTCGCTTGTCAGGCTTCTTCGGGGGGCGGTGTGGAATAGCGTGCTAGTCATGGTTAAATAGCACCACGCTCAGGTGAAACAGGTTGCATGTAATGCAGCGGCGCAGTGGAACCTCCGGGACGTCCTATTGTCTCTGGCATAGGAGGGCTGTGTGATCCAGTTTGCAAATTCATTGAATATTACTTGCACCCTATTGTAGAGACCTTACCCTCCTATGTCAGGGACACAACGGACGTCCTGAGGAAGATTGATGGTTTGACTCTTGAACCAGACATGTTCTTGGTGACGGCCAATGTCGAGTCTCTGTACACCAGCATCAATCTCATGTGGATGGGTTGAGGGCGGTACAGTTCTTTCTTGATATGGGTGATATGGATTCTCCTCTGCGGGCTCTGATCATGGAATTATTGGAATTTGTTTTAACTCATAATTTTTATACTTTTAAGGACAAATTTTATTTGCAGAAGAGGGGCACGGCTATGAGGGCGGCGTGCGCGCCGTCATATGCTAACCTCTTCCTAGGATTTTGGGAGAAGGGTGTCTTTAATGACGGCGTGTGCTGGTACAGGTATATTGATGATGTTTTGTTTATTTGGCAGGGCCCCGAGACTGCCCTTCATGAATTCATCGGTGCACTTAACAAGAATGATTATAACATCAAATTAACTTATAAAATCTCTCAAACATTGATTTTTTGGATGTTCAGATTTCCGTGTTGGATAATGGTACAGTGCTGACGGATGTCTTTCGCAAGGAGACATCCGTCAATGCACTACTACATGCCACATCGGCACATACACCATCTACCATTCGTGCCATTCCAACCGGACAATTTCTTAGAATGAAACGCATTTGTGCTACCGATGAGTTGTTTGAGGGGCAGTCTAGGGACCTTTCTCGTCGATTCCATGATCGGGGCTACAGTAGGAGAATGGTCAAGCGAAGATATCTGATGGCCAAGGGTACTTCCCACAATCAATTGTTGAGCACTGGTCACAAATTAAGGGATCAGAACCAACCTATTAGATTTATATCTACCTATAATAACCGTTGGTCACAGATGCGGGAAATCCTGACCAAGCACTGGCCGATACTTAATTCGGACCCTGCACTTAGAGATATTTTACCTGACCGCCCCCTCCTTACGGCTAGGAGGTCGCAGAACTTGAAAGACCTTCTGGTCAGAAGTCATTATGTGACCAATCCCCCCAGTATTTTTGGTTCTGGTGTTCAGAGACAGGGCTGTTTTCCATGTGGTTCATGTCTGGCTTGCAAAAACATCTGTCGAACATCAACCTTTGGAACTGTGGACGGGGGTGATAACCATCGGATTAGACACTATATATCTTGTAGTACCAGTTATGTCATTTACCTTGCTACAAGCCCTTGTGAATTTCGGGTGAGAGTCAGGGAGCACATCCGGGATATAAATGCTGCTATGGAGGTCACAGATGCTAGCATTTTGAAAACAATTCCTCGGCATTTCCGACTGCGCCATAGATGCAATCCAGCAGGCCTCAAGTTCATTGGCATTGACCGGGTACGCTGTGGCACCAGAGGCGGGACCTTAAATGCATTTTGGCGCAGCTGGAATGCCGATGGATTGTAGCCTTAAACACAATGTCATCCAGGGGATTAAATGAGAAACTCTCCTTTACATGCTTTCTATAGGGCAATTTTGGATTTTTCCGTTTCTTTTTGATTTTAAGTGTGTGCTATTTTTTTAATTTTTCTTCGTTATGCTTATTATTTACAGTTTTATATTCTCTTTATCTATTGACTGACCTACACGCTCATGACCAGATGATCGATATGGGAAACTACATGATGTCTATTGAATGGAGCCTGAACGGATGGACTCGGTGGATTGATTTACTTCTAGGAGATGTTGGCGTTTGGACGAGACATATATATATATATATATTTTTGTATTTGATTTATGTGTCAGACAAATTGGTTGGGCATTCAGAATGTTAGTCCACCTAGTATCACTATATGTGACGATGCAAGCGTTAGGCTGTATTTAGGTCATTGTCATGTATTTGTCGTGACATCATATATTTTTTGATAGCCATGTTTGTGCCTATTCCGACCTTTAGAGCAGTGCTGTGATGATTATCATAAGTTTCGCAATCCTTATGGGATTGTGAACTAGCAATGCACAAACGTGACTATTTTATTGGTATGTGACTTAATGTCTAACTCCTCCCCGTTACTTTTTTCATTTTGTGAAAATAAATTATGTTCTTACCATTATATTATATTTGTGTCTGTCCCTCCAATATTCTCCACGGCAACCAGCGTTTGTTCCATTTGTCTTCTCTACCTTAGATTATCCGTAACGACATATAGAATGTTTTTCCCTTCTATTTGCCAGTAACAAAATTGGTGCCTGTATGGGTGCGCATGCTGCTGTTGCGGCCCGTTCCACTGAAGACCTCCTCAAGATGGCAGTGGGGTCTCTGACGTCACAGGAAGTGTTTTTCTTGACCCGCACCGCCATCGGAGTGCCGGATGTGGCGCGGTTACCGCTCCAGCGTCGGCATCCATATGCGCCGCTGCATTACATGCAACCTGTTTCACCTGAGCGTGGTGCTATTTAACCATGACTAGCACGCTATTCCACACCTCCCCCCAAAGAAGCCTGACAAGCGAAACGTGCGTCGGGGCTTGCGCCTAGCGTCTCACATTATCCCTGATGGGTAAGCACTATCGCACTTCACTCTGCACTATCCACGGCACTTTATGGGAGGCACTAATATAGTGCATAAATATTTATAGCTCCTTGCCATTCTTTAATTGGATCGTATGTGGGATTCTGTGAACTGGGTCCTGATAATTATTTTGAGATTCCTTTCAGGGATTTCCCATAGGGTTGGTTATACTGCTGTTGTGCACTTTTTGCATATACACTCTTCTTTGAATCATACCTCCCCTTTTGGTGGTCTCTCCTGGAAGGGATCTTGGACTCATTTGCACTTATGCGTCTGTTTATGTTCCATTATCCCCATATGGACCCAGTTTTGCGATATGTAGTTTAGAAGTGTGCTTTAATGTGTTCCAGGTGCTTTTTCTTGTTACCTCACCAATTCATTGTCTCATCTATATATTGTTTGATACTTTGTATATTTTATTGACTGAATAAAATTTATATTTTATCTACTCTATTGTTAGTTCTATTTTGGGCATGATGCTCTTGTTTCGTTTTTCTAGTACCGTGTTTCCCCGAAAGTAAGACAGTGTCTTACTTTCTTTTTATCCCCAAAAGCCCCACCATGTCTTACTTTCGGGGTATGTCTTATATTGAAAAAAAATTACCTGTATCTAACCCAGTGTGATACAGTACCACCTGCTGTATTTAATCCAGTGTGACACCTGCTGATATACACTGGCATACTGGGGTATCATCTGCTGTATGTAACCCAGTGGGTATGTTTTACTGATGTATGATTAATACTGTGTAGGGAATCTACCACCAGAAAAACTCACCTGAGTTTTTCTGCAGCCGCCTTCCGTCACGGGCTCCGGCTCCCTGCAGCCGCTGGTCCCGCCGCGCTGCGTCGCTCCGTTCGCCCGCAGTCCCGGGCTGAAGTTCTGCGGCTCTATTTAAATTTCTTCTTCGGTCCCGAAACGTCATCACGTTGGTCACTCACGTGACCGGAGGCTGCAGTGATAGACAGTTCTCTCCGGCCTCCGGTCACGTGAGTGACCAACGTGATGACGTTTCGGGACCGAAGAAGAAATTTAAATAGAGCGAGCGAGAACTTCAGCCCGGGACTGCGGGCGAACGGAGCGACGGAGGACGGCGGGACCAGCGGCTGCAGGGAGCCGGAGCCCGTGGCGGAAGGCGGCTGCAGAAAAACTCAGGTGAGTTTTTCTGGTGGTAGATGGCAGACGCGGCGACGTATGGAGAGGGGGACGGTGCGGACGTGGGCAGGAAGCGGCGCGCAGCTAGATGAGAGGGAGGCGGCAATACCCCCGTGTTTCCCCGAAAGTAAGACATATGTCTTACTTTCGGGGTACGGCTTATATTAGCCGACCCCTCTGAAACTCCCGATACGTCTTACAATCGGGGTGTCTTACTATCGGGGAAACACGGTATAATGTTATTGTCTATGCAGTGAGTGGCTGGGCTGCCAAAAATTAGGACGCACCCCAATACCCCTTTGACGAGACGTACAGGAGGGCCTCATGAAAAAGTGTTCCAAGTATAAGTAAAAGGGGTCTCCCATAGTGTTAGCCTATGTATTGAATGCAAGGCCTGCCCTGCACCAAAGTAACACGCACCCCAATGAGCCTTTAATGCAAGGTCTGCCCTGCACCAAAGTAACACGCACCCCAATAACACTTGGAACAGACTTCCAGGATGGCCACATGAAACCAAAGTTCCCATTTTTTTTCATTTGGTACTGCCATACTGTTAGTCTGTGCATTGAATGCAAGGCCTTGCCCTGCACCTAAGTAACACGCACCCCAATAACCCTTTCAACAGATGTACTTGAGGGCCTCATGACAAAAATGTTCCATTAGAAGACCGTGTGTCTCTCATAGTGTTAGCCTATGCATTGTATGCAAGGCCTGCCCTGCACCAAAGTAACATGCTCCCCAATAACCCTTTCAACAGACGTACTCCAGGGCCTCATGACAAAAATGTTCCCATTAGAAGACAGTGTGTCTCCCATAGTGTTAGCCTATTCATTGAATGCAAGGCCTGCCCTGTATCAAAGTAACACACATCCCAATAACAATTGGAACAGACATCCTGGACGGCCAGATGAAGCCAAAGTTCACATTTTTTTCATTTGGTACTGCCATAATATCAGCCTATGCATTGAATACAAGTCCTGCCCTGCACCAAATTAACACGCACCCCAATAACCCTTTTAACAGACGCACCTGAGGGCCTCATGACAAAAATGTTCTCATTAATAGACAGTGTGTCTCCCATAGTGTTAGCCTATGCATTGAATGCAAGGCCTGCCCTGCACCAAATTAACACGCACCTCAATAAGCCTTTGAACCCACGTACTGGATGGCACATGAAAACCAATTCACATTATTCTTTTGGTACTCCCATACTGTTTGCTTGTGCATTGAATGCAAGGCCTACCCTGCACCAAAGTAACACGCACCCCCAATAACACTTGGAACAGACGCCCTGGATAGCCACATGAAACTAAAGTTCTAATTTTTTTCATTTGGTACTGCCATACTGTTTGCCTCGGCATTGAATGCAAGGCCTGCCCTGCCCCAACGTTACACGCAAATCAATAACCCTTTGAACCAACGTACTGGATGGCCACATAAAAGCATTGTTCCTATTAATTTGGTACTCCCATATTGTTTGGCTACGCAGTGAATTGTTGATCCTGAAGAACCTGCATTGAGAATGTCAGTGTTGAGTCTGGAAAACTTGCAGTGGATAATTTCAGTGTTGATGCTGAAGAACCTGCAGTGTACAATTGCAGTGTTAAAGCTAAAGACCCTGCAGTGGACAATTGCAGTGTTGAGGCTAAAGTCCCAGCAGTGGAGCATTGCAGTGTTGAGGCTGAAGAACCTTTATGGTAGCATTGCAGTGTGGAGGAAGAACACCCGGCAGTGGACAGTTGCAGTGTTGAGGCTGAAGACCCCGCAGTGGAGAATTGCAGTGTTGAGGATGAACACAGCAGTGAAGCAATGCAATGATGAGCCCGAAGAACCTGCATTGTAGCATTGCAGTGTTGAGCAAATACACCCAGCAGTGAAGCATTTCAGTATTGAGCCTGAAGAACTAGCAGTGGAGAATTGCAATGTTGAGGCTGAAGAACCTGCATTGATAAATGGCTGTGGTGAGGCTGAAGACCCAGCATTGTAGCATTGCAGTGTTGAAGATAAACAACCAACAAAGTTCACATTATTAGGAATTTGGTCTCCCATACTGTTTGCCTATGCCCCAAATTTTGACGCACCCAAATACCACTTGAGAGAGACATGTAGGAAGTCCTCCTAAAAATCTGTTTCCATTACAAAGGAGCAGATCTCCTATACTTGTAATGCCCATACACTAGGTGTATGGGCTGACAAACAATTACCCCTGGGGGGTACACATCAACATACTGCGTCAACATTTTTGTTAAGGGCATCATAAACACCCTTCAAAAAAATTACGTGGCTGTTGCATCACGGAACACGTTCACCCTGATGATCTAGTGGTGGTGTCTGAAGAGATGTGGAGGATGGCCTCCAAAAAAGGTCTTCCCAGTTTAAAGGAGCGTGTCTCCTATACTTGTAATCCCCATACACTAGGTGTATGGGCTGACAAACATTTCCCCCTTGGGGGTACACATCAACCTACTGTGTAAATATTTTTTGTTATGGACATCATAAACACCCTTGCAAAACAATATAGTGGCTGTTGTATCACGGAACACGTTCCCCTCGTGCTCTAGTGGTGGTGTCCGAAGAGGCGTGGAGGATGGCCTCTCTCAGAAAAAGGTCTTCCCAGTTTAAAG
>JARQOD010012968.1:0-17608 GCA_033576555.1 Oophaga sylvatica | reverse complement strand
GTGCCTCCGGTGCTAAGGGGGAAGCGGAAAATGGAGACACAGTAAAGCGCGCTCAGAGCGGCGCGAAAATTCAAATAAAAAGGCGCACACTCCTCTCCTATGTCCTGCAGGCATCCACCTGCGGAAAAAAAAAACACAGTCACCGACATTAATGTACAGCGGCTGCCGCAGCAGTCGCTTAAACACTCACACACACATTAATAAAAATGTGAGGTTAAAAATGTGAGGTACTCCCCCAGCCGAAGCGCCACAGGGACCCCCAGGGGTTTCTGGCGCTATGCCCATGCTTCCCCCCAGGGCGGGGGACGCAGTGACCCTGCACCCGCGGTTTGCGCCCCGCCAGGGAAGCCATCCATCCCCCCGGGCCGGCAGGGTTCTGCAGGGACCACCATTAGGGTAATACAGATCCGCCAAGGAGAGGTGGGAGTCCAGCAGCGCTGAGACTCCTGAGACCTCTAAAACCACATTTGTGGATTCAAGTCTCTTGTCCGATAAAAAATAATAAAATCTTCTGAGGAGCTGTTCCAGCAGCGATATCCTCTGAGACCTCAAATTGTAAACTGAAGAGTGGTAGGAGGAGCCCGAGCTGGAGGGGCCGGTAAACACTCTTTTTAATCTGAGGTGTCAATCCTATTGGGCTCCGCCTACCCATAGTAATGACTGTGGCTCTTTTCCCTTTCCATCTGCAGTGAAAAAGTACTTTCTTCTTTTTACAGATCAATTTGTGAAGCACCTGGGGGTTCAAAAGTGATCACTATGCATCTAGATAATGTCATGGGTGTATCCCCACAAGGATCGTCGCGATTACACACTCTGACTTTCACAGCTGAGTTGCTGTTTTTTGGTTTGGTAATGGGGGAGTTAATTTTACCTAGCTCTTTGCTAAGACTAGGTCCAGCCTCCGCCCGGCTGCTTTTGATTATGTTCTAATTAGATTCCTTCATATACCTGCCAGTCTGCTTGTTAGATGCCGGTTTGAAAAGATTAATGTAGTCTAGCAGACTGGATCGGTTCTGAGAATACTTAAGCTAAGAGTTCCTTAGTTGTTTTTACTCTTATAGCTTATAGTTTATCTCTGAGACCTTAGGTGTTCCTACTGTGTGTGAGTGTTGTATGTAAGACTTTATTTAAGTTATTTCTTGTCTTTCTTGTATGTCTTTCGGGTTTATTAACCTTTACCTGTTCATTCCCTTTGGTGGTAATCAGGGTCCTTCTTAGGACAAATTTTCATTTGGCGGGATTGATAGGAGACGGTTTACGCTGGGGGCCGGGCCCTCTGTACCTTTAAACAGACCTCCAGAGAGGGATTAGTGGGGCCCCCATTTGGGGTCAGCATAGACCCCGGTCCCCCTCAAGCCGGAGACAGCGTTAACGATTCCCTATTGACCCACTGGCATTCGTGGGGTAATTCTATTTTATAATATCATGCGCATTTTTTAAATTTATTTGCCTTTTGATTAAATTACTGTCTCACAATATAATCTCAACGCGTGACATTTTCCCCGGGCCTACTAAAGATTCTCTCCAGTGTCATGGATCCTACCCACTGGCCCGGCAGTTGCGGGGGTTGCCCATGGATTTGCAGACTTTAACCCAAAGGGTTTTGCCCCCCCCGGAAAAAAACCAATTTGAACCAAAGGTTGCCTCCCGGGAGGGGTTCCGGGTGGGGGGGAAAAATTTTTTTTATTTTCCGGGAGGCAAAAAAAAATTGTACTTTGGGCTGGGGCCTCGTCATCGGGGGGTGAAGACAGAGGTGGGAATTGTTATCTCCTCTTAAAAGGGGGACCCCAATTTTGGGGCGTTCTCTATTCCTCCGGGCCCCCCAGACTCCATCAGTGGACATTTTTTACTGCCCTGGGTCGGGATATGAGACCCGGGATCGATTTCCCCTTTGCGAAACAAATTCGTAAAATACGGAAAGGGAAATCGTCCAGGGGAGAATTTTTCTTCGGGTTCCGTAGAGGGGCAACAAACCATGGAATGCCCCCGCTCTTAGGAGCCATTTTGTCGGGGTTGTCTGAAAAATTTAAAAGATTTTTTGGCTCAGTATGACTCCTCCATCCTGGGGGTGCTAGGGCCCCGCTTTCGCTTTTGATAGAGATTCGGGGAAAGCGAGGTAACTCCGCCTCCCGGATGACTCCACCTACACAAAGTCCCTTATAGGGGGTTCCCCCGGGTCTGTTTGGGGACCCCATGCAGTTGGGAGGAAAATTTTTTGTGGGGGAATGCGGTGCCCGCAAGACTGAAGGTTTTTCTTTGCGGGAGAGGGGACATTTTTTTTGGGGGGGTGTCCACCCCGGGCCCTTTGAGCAAAGGATTTAAACCCCGGGGAGTGGATTTCGTCCCCAAATCCCTCTCTTTCTCGTGCCTGGGGAGGGGGTATTGGGGATAGAACGAGAGGTTTCTTTTTTTCTTGATATGGTCCGGGGCAATCTGGTGGAGCTCGTTTGCCCAGGTGCTGGTATGCAACTGAGTGTTTGGAAAACCCTCCCATAGTCTCTTTTGATTCTAACCTCTCGGTAAAGGTAGTTTGGGTACAAGCTGTTCATAACATAGATCTTCGAGTAGGGCAAACATAAAGAGAAAATTGTCTTGTTATGTGTTGAGGGTTACCTCTCCTATTGTTTGGGACTTCCTTGGGTTTGGGCTAAACTAACCCATGATTGATTGCAATCCGAAAAATAAGCCATGGGGTGAATTTTGCAGAATAACTGCATAGCACGGTCATCGGTGCGGTTGTCCTAGGACTTTGCCCCCTTTTCTGGGGACTTTGGGAGATGTTCTCCCGAGGAGGGGGGTAAAGATTACCTCCTCATCGCGCATATGACTGCTCAATAAAGTTGCTTCCTGATGCCTATCTCGTATTCCCGGGGGCCGGGAAAAACGGATGACCGGGGTTTCCTTTTTCCCCGGGGGGAGTTGTATGTCACTGTAGCCGACTTGAGGGGGAGTATTGGGGGGTCAGGGGGACCCCCGTGGACTCCAGGGGACTGATAGTTCCAGACGTTTAAAAGAAGGTTTTTTGGGGAACCGTTACAAACGGGTGGCTGATAGGGGGAAGTTTCTGGTCGATCTGAAGGTGAACGTCTGTTTGGTTGTTTTCCGGGGAAAAAAATTAAAGTTCCCCTGAGGTTGGGGCCCGATTCATCGGGGCCCAAGGCAGTTCCATAATTAATCCGTGGATTTCGTCTGGACCCCCCCCTACTTTTTAAAATTATAAAATGTTTTACAAGTCATTACTTTTAAAAAATATGTGGCACCAGTCCTACCCACCTCTACCTCCCCTTCAGGGGGTCAAGATAACGTGGAATTTCTGGGGCGAAAATTTTGACTCCGCTCAGTCCCCCGTCCCCCCAGTACTTTTCATTGGAGGGGTATGGCCCCAGGAGAGGACTGGGGCCCTGCGTCTGATGAAAAAGCGATCGATTGGTTTGGACCTTTTCCCCAAATCCCGAAGACCTGGCAAAGGGGCCGAGCCCCTCGTAGAGGGGGGGGGACTGTCGGGGGGATCCCACAAGATCGCGCGATTCACCTTTTGACTTCTCACAGCTGATGCTGTTTTTTTTGTGTTTTGGGAATGAGGGTTAATTTCCCCACCTTTGCTAAGACTAGTCCACCTCGCCCCCCTCTTTTGATTTGTTTAATTAGTTTTTTTATATTCCGCCAGTCTGGGGGGGTTTTGACCCGGGGGAAAGCATTCATGTAGTCTGCAGAGGGGCGGTTCGAGAATATTAAGCTAAGAGTTTCCCTTAGTTGTTTTTACCTTATAGCTTATAGTTTATCCTGAGACTTAGGTGTTCCACGGTGTGGTGGTATTAAGATTTTTTTATTTTTATTTCTTGTCTTTCTTGTATGTCTTTTTTTTATTAACCTTACCTGTTCTTTCCCCTTTTGGTGGTAATCAGGGTCCTTCTTAGGACTGTTTACATTTGGGGCAGGGATTGATAGGAGCGGGGTTTACGCTGGTGGCCTGGACCCTGTCCTTTAACAACCTCCAGGTGGGGGATTAGAGGCCCCAGTTGGGGCAAATAGACCCCGGTCACCCCCTACCCGGGAGACGGAAATAAAACGATTGTATTGACCCACGGACATTCTGTCAGGTAATTCTATTTTATCATATATCTATCGCATTTAATGTATTTTTCCCCTTTTGATATAGATTACTGTCACACAAATTAATCTGCTATACAGCTTGACAAATGGTTCATTTCAAAAGGGGAAACACGGGGGAAATAATGTTTACACAAGGTTTTTCCCCAAAGGTTGGCCACCGCTTTATTCGCTTTTTCCTTCAAAAAAAAGGGGGCGTTCTTCTGACTGCCTGTCCCAACGTGGAAGCCAATTGAGGAGGTTGGGAATGAAATTTGGGGCCTTTCCTTTTGCCATGCTGGGATTTATCAAATTAAAATGTTGGAAAAAAAGCCTTTTTTCCTTCCACGGCATTCTGTGAGCGGGAAATTTAATTTTTGAATTACAGTCATGGCCAAAAGTTTTGAGAATGACACAAATATTATATTTTCACATGATCTGCTGCCCTCTGGTTTTTATGTGTGTTTGACAGATGTTTTTATCACAGACAGAAAAAATAATTGCAAACAATATGAGTAACAAAGCTTATATTGACAGGTTAGAATGAGTTAATGCAGCAAGTCAATATTTGCAGTGTTGACCCTTCTTCTTCAGGACCTCTGCAATTCTCCCTGGCATGCTCTCAATCAACTTCTGGACCAAATCCTGACTGATAGCAGTCCATTCTTGCACAATCAATGCTTTCATTTTGTCAGAATTTTTAGGTTTTTGTTTGTCCACCCGTCTCTGATGATTGACCACAAGTTCTCAATGGGATTAAGATCTGGGGAGTTTCCAGGCCATGGACCCAAAATCTCTATGTTTTGTTCCCTGAGCCATTTAGTTATCACCTTTGCTTTATGGCAAGTGCTCCATCATGCGGGGAAAAGGCATTGTTGATCGCCAAACTGCTCTTGGAGGGTTGGGAGGAAGTTGCTCTTGGAGGACATTCTGGTACCATTCTTTATTCATGGCTGTTTTTTTTAAGGCAAGACTGTGAGAGAGCCGATTCCCTTGGCTGAGAAGCAACCCCACACATGAATGGTTTCAGGATGCTTAACAGTTGGCATGAGACAAGACTGGTGGTAGCGCTCACCTTGTCTTCTCCGAATGAGGGGTTTTCCTGATGTCCCAAACAATCGAAAGGGGATTCATCAGAGAAAATAACTTTACCCAGTCCTCAGCAGTCCACTGCCTGTACCTTTTGCAGAATATCAGTCTGTCATGATTTTTTTTCTGGAGAGAAGTGGCTTCTTTGCTGCCCTCCTTGAGACCAGGCCTTGCTCCAAGAGTCTCCGCCTCACAGTGCGTGCAGATGCACTCACACCTGCCTGCTGCCTTTCCTGAGCAAGCTCTGCACTGCTGGGAGCCCGATCCCGCAGCTGAAACACTTTTAAGAGACGGTCCTGGCGCTTGCTGGTCTTTCTTGGGGCCCTGGAGCCTTTTTGGCAACAATGGAACCTCTCTCCTTGAAGTTCTTGATGATGCGATAGATTGTTGACTGAGGTGCAATCTTTCTAGCTGCGATACTCTTCCCTGTTAGGCCATTTTTGTGCATTGCAATGATGACTGCACGTGTTTCTTTAGAGATAACCATGGTTAACAGAAGAGAAACAATGATGCCAAGCACCAGCCTCCTTTTAAAGTGTCCAGTGGTGTCATTCTTACTTAATCATGACAGATTGATCTCCAGCCATGTCCTCATCAACACCCACACCTGTGTTAATGGAGCAATCACTGAAAAGAGGTTAGCTGGTCCTTTAAAGGCAGGGCTGCAATGATGTTGAAATGTGTTTTGGGGGATAAAGTTCATTTTCTAGCCAAATATTGACTTTGCAAGTAATTGCTGTTAAGCTGATCATCTTTATAACATTCTGGAGTATATGCAAATTGCCATTAGAAAAAGTGAAGCAGTAGACTTTGTAAAAATTAATATTTGTGTCATTCTCAAAACTTTTGGCCATGACTGTAATTTTTGAGTAGCTTATCAGTTTTTGAAATGTAATTTTGGGTATTTTCTTATGAACCCTAAAGTATTCAAATGTGATGGTCCTAAATAATGGTTTTGTAAACTGTAAAAATGAGAAATTGCCTGGCAATTTTAATTTAATTCCTAAAAAAAAATTTTCAAAATTGTGCTGATTGTTTCAGTAAATTGGGAAAATGTTATTTTAATATTTTGTCCAATAACTCTCTGGGTTTAAAGAAAAAAATAAAAATGAAAATTGAAAATTTTCAAAATTTTCCAAATTCCTTTTTTTCACAAAACAAAAAAATAAATTCATTTTTTTGGAAAAACCCAAATCCAAACGGGCCAATTCTTTTTCCCAAAAAAGGGGGTTTGTTGAAAAATTTTTAACCCTTCCCCAAGGGTGGTTTGCACGTTAATGACCGGGCCAATTTTTACAATTCTGACCACTGTCTCTTTATGAGGTTATAACTCTGGAACGCTTCAAGGATCTTCGCGATTCTGAGATTGTTTTCTCGTGCATATTGTACTTCATGTTAGTGGTAAAATTTCTTCGATTATAACTTGCGTTTATTTTTGAAAAAACGCAATATGGCGAAAATTTTTAAATTTGCAATTTTCAAACTTTGAATTTTTATTCCCTTAAAACAGAGAAATATATCACACAAAATAGTTAAGAAATAACATTTCCCACATGTCTACTTTACATCAGCACAATTTTGGAACCAAAATTTTTTTTTGTTAGGAAGTTATAAGGGTTAAAAGTTGACCGCGATTTTCATTTTTACAACAAATTTACAAAGCCATTTTTTTTAGGGACCACTCACATTTGAAGTCACTTTGAGGGTCTATATGGCAGAAAATACCCAAAAGTGACACCATTCTAAAAACTGCACCCTCAAGGTACTCAAAACCACATTCAAGAAGTTTATTAACCCTTCAGGTGCTTCACAGTAACTAAAGCACGTGGAAGGAAAAAATGATATTTTACTTTTTAGCCACAAAAATGTATCTTTTACAAAATTTTTTTTTATTTTCACAAGGGTTAAAGGAGAAAATGGACAGATAAGGTTGTTATGCAATTTCTCCTGAGTACGCCAATACCCCATATGTGGGGGAAAACCACTGTTTGGGCACACGGCAGAGCTGTAAGGGAGGAGCGACGTTTGACTTTTTCAAACTAAAATTGGCTGGAATTTAGATTGGATGCCATGTCGCGTTTGGAGAGCCCTGATGCGCCTAAACAGTGGAAACCCCCCACAAGTGACACCATTTTGGAAACTAGACCCCTAAGGTACTTATCTAGATCTGTTGTGAGCACTTTGAACCCTCAAGTGTTTCACAAAAATTTATAAAGCCTGGGTGTGAAAAAAAAAATAATTTTCCACAAAAATGATTTTTTAGTCCCAAATTTTTGAATTTTCCCAAGGAAATTGGACCCAAAAGTTGTTGTCCAATTTGTCCTGAGTACGCTGATACCCCATATGTGGGGGGGGGGGAAATGTTTGGGTGCACGGCAGGGCTTGGAAAGGAAGTAGTAACGTTTTGGAATGCAGACGTTAATGGGGGTCATGTTCCGTTTGCAGTGCCCAGATGAGCCTAAAACGTGGAAACCCCACAAGTGACCCATTTTGGAAACTAGACCCCTAAGGAACTTATCTAGATCTTTGGTGAGCACTTTTTAACCCCAAGTGCTTCACACAAGTTTATAATGCCCGGGCATGAAATAAAAAATCCTATTTTTTTCCCACAAAATTATCTTTTAGTCACTAATTTTTTATTTTCCAAGGGTAACAGGAGAAATTGGACCACATAAGTTGTTGTACCCAATTTGTCCCGAGTACGCTGATACCCATATTGGGGGGGAACCACTGTTTGGGCGCACGGCAGAGCTCGGAATGGAAGGAGCACATTTGACTTTTTCCAACAAAATTGGTGGAATTGAGTTTGGATGCCATGTTGCATTTGGAGAGCCCTGATGTGC
Source organism: Oophaga sylvatica (assembly GCA_033576555.1). Classification (NCBI taxonomy): domain Eukaryota; kingdom Metazoa; phylum Chordata; class Amphibia; order Anura; family Dendrobatidae; genus Oophaga; species Oophaga sylvatica. The sequence continues at coordinate 9,587 of JARQOD010012968.1, read as the reverse complement.
CTAAACAGTGGAAACCCCCACAAATGACCCATTTGGGAACTAGACCCCTAAGGAACTTATCTAGATTTTTGATGAGCAATTTGAACCCCAAGTGCTTCACACAAGTTTATAACGTAGAGCCGTAAATTTAAAAAATCATATTTTTTCCACAAAAATGATCTTTTCACCCAATTTTTTATTTTTCCAAGGGTAACAAGACTCCAAAGTTATTGTGCAATTTGTCCTGAGTGCGCTGATACCCATATGTGGGGTAAACCACTGTTTGGGTGCATGGCAGAGTTGGAAGGGAAGGAGCGCCGTCTGACTTTTTCAACGCAGGAATTGGCTGGACGCCATGTCGTGTTTGGAGAGCTCCTGATCTGCCTAAACAGTGGAAACCCAATAAATGACACCATTTTGGAAACTAGACCCCTCAAGGAACTTATCTAGATGTGTGGTGAGAACTTTGAACCCCAGGTGTTTCACTAAAGTTTATAACGTACAGCCGTAAAATAAAAAATCTTTTTTTTTTTTTTTACAAAAATGATTTTTTCGCCCCAATTTTTATTTTCCAAGGGTAACAGAAAAAATTGGAACCAAAAGTTGTTGTCCAATTTGTCCTGAGTACACTGATACCCAATATGTGGGCGAAAATACTGTATGGGCACACGTCGGGGCTCGGAAGGGAAGTAGTGACGTTTTGGATTGCAGACTTGATGGAATGGTCTGGGGCGTCATGTCACATTTGGAGAGCCCTGATGCGCTAAACAGTGGAAACCCCCAAGTGACCCATTTTGGAAAATAGACCCAAAGGAACTTATCTAGATGTGTGGTGAGCACTTTGAACCCGAAGTGCTTCACAGAAGTTTATAACGCACAGCCCTAAAAATAAAAAATCTTTTTTTTTTTTTTCAAAATGATTTTTTCGCCCCAATATTTTATTTTTCACAAGGGTAACAGGAGAAATTGGACCCCAAAAGTTGTTGCCAATTTGTCCTGAGTACGCTGATACCAATATGTGGGAGAAAACTATGTATGGTGCCACGTAGGGCTGGAAGGGAAGTAGTGACGTTTTGGATTGCAGACTTTGATGGAATGGTCTGGGGCGTCATGTCGCATTTGGAGAGCCCTGATGCGCCTAAACAGTGGAAATCCCAACAAGTGACCCATTTTGGAAAATAGACCCACAAGGAACTTATCTAGGTGTGTGGTGAGCGCTATGAAGCCCCAAGTGCTTCACAGAAGTTTATAATGTACAGCCGTTATAAAAACAAAAAAATATTTTTTTTTGTACAAAATGATATTTTTCGCCCCAGTTTTTTATTTTCCCAAGGGTAACAGAAGAAATAGGACAAATTGCAAATAATCTTTGGGGTCCAGAGTACGCTGATACCCCATATGTGGGGATAAACTACTGTTTGGACGCATGGCAGAGCTCAGAAGTGAAGGAGCACCGTTTGACTTTTCAACGCAGAATTGGCTGGAATTGAGATCAGACGCCATGTCACATTTGGAGAGCCCCTGATGTGCCTAAACAGCGGGAAACCCCCAATTCTAACTCCAACCCTAAACCCAACACACCCTAACCCTAGTCCAACCCTAACACAAACCTAACCCTAACAACCCCTAATCCCACCCTAACCTAATCCTAACTTTAGCGCCAACCTAACCCTAACTTTAGCCGCAACCCTAACCCTAATGGGAAAATGGAAAATAAAAAATTTTTTTAATTTTATTATTTTCCCTAACTAAGGGGTGTATAAAGGGGGGTTTGATTTACTATTTATAGCGGGTTTTTATGATTGGCAGCTGTCACGCTAAAAGACGCTTTTTATTGCAAAAAATAGTTTTTTGCATCGCCACATTTTGAGAGCTATAATTTTTGCATATTTTGGCCCACAGAGTCATGTGAGGTCTTATTTTTTGCGGTACGAGTTGACGTTTTTATTGTACCATTTTTGAGCATGTGACATTTTTTGATCGCTTTTTATTTCGATTTTTGGGAGGTTAGAATGAACAAAAATCAGCAATTCATGAATTTCTTTTGGGGGAGGCGTTTTTATTGTTCCGCTGTGGTAAAATTGATAAAGCAGTTTTATTCTTCGGGTCAGTACGATTATGGCGATACCTCATTTATATCATTTTTTTTGTTTTGGCGCTTTTATAGAATAAAAACAATTTTATATAAAAAATAATTATTTTTGCATCGCTTTATTCTGCGAGCTATAACTTTTTTATTTTTTCGCTGATGATGCTGTATGGCGGCTCGTTTTTTGCGGGACAAGATGACGTTTTCAGCGGTACCATGTTTATTTATATCGGTTTTTTGATCGCGGTTATTCACTTTTTGTTCGGCGGTATGATGATTAAAGCATTGATTTTTTGCTTTTTTTTTTTTTTTTTTAAGGGGTTCACTAAAGGGGTTAATAGTGGGACAGTTTTATAGGGGGGTCGTTACGGACGCGGATACCAAATATGTGTACTTTTATTGTTTTGTTTTTTTTATTTACAGGAAGAAATGATTTATTGGGAATATTTTTTTTTTTTTTATTTATTTTGGATTTTTTTTTATAACATGTTTATTTTATTTTTTTACTTTTTTACTTTGTCCCAGGGTGGGACATCACTGTATTTTATCAAATCGCTGGTGTGACAGTGTGCACAGCACTCTGTCACACCAGCGATCGTCAGGATGCTGCAGGCTTCTCAGTGCTGCTCTCAGCAGGACTGAGGAAGCCCCTCCCTCCAGGACCCGGGCCATTTGGATCGGGTCTGGGAGGGAGGAAGCCCTCAGAACAGCGCGATCACATCGCGTGGTCTGAGGGTTCAGGGGGGGCGCAGGGACCCCACCCTGCGCGATCTCCCCTGTGCCCCCAGTACACCGCGATCATGTTTGATCGCGGTGTGCTAGGGGTTAATGTGCCGGGAGCGGTCCGTGACCGTCTGACACACAGTCACGGGTGTCAGCTGTGATAATCAGCTGACACCGGCGGCGATTAGCTGCGCTCCCTCAGGAGCGCAGTGATCGCCTATGACGTACTATCCGTCCATGGGCAGAATGGCAGGGTTTTATGGACGGGATAGTCGTCTAATGTCAGAGGGGGTTAATTTGACTTGCAGATTTGGTGCAGAAAACAATCCTGCAGAATGTCAATTCTCCGTGCGTTTTTGACAAGAGTTTTTCACCCTTGACGCATCACATCAGTCAAAAAAACCCAGGGAAAAATGCAAAAGTGCCAAGAGATGCAGAAATGTCTGCATCCATTTATCAATGTGTGCACATAGCCTTACTCAACTACTGGATCATCACCATTTTTCTGCACTGTGCCTGTGGCCCCTGGGTGATCTCAAGATTCAAGATTCAGAGAAGCTTTATTGGCAGGACTACAGTGCCTACAAGTAGTATTCAACCCCCTGCAGATTTAGCTGGTTGACACATGCGGAATTAAAATTGGCATTGTGACATTTGTACTGTAGATCAGCCTGGAAGTGGGAAAAAGCACTGCAGCAAAAAAAAAAATTTATAAATTTTTTTTTTTTTTTTTTTTAAAAAGTTAAAGTTAATTCAGAGTGTCATTTATTATTCAATCCCTCAAACCACAAGAATTCTGTTTGGTCCCCCTAAAGTATTTTAAAAAGTAGTTCAGGCACCAAGAATAATGAGCTTCAACATGTGTGGATTAATGATCTCTTTTGCCAGCCTTTTCTGACTATTTAATACCCTCCCCAAAAATTGTGAACGCACTCATACATGGTCCAACATGGGAAAGACAAAGGAGCATTCCCAAAACCCTCAGAGACAAGATCGTGGAGGGTCACAAGGCTGGCAAGAGGTACAAAAAACCCTTTCCCAAAGGGGTTGGGCCTACCTGTCTCCACTGTTGGGAGCATTGTCCGTAAGTGGAAGGCTTATGGAAACTACTGTTAGCCTTCCACGGCCTGGACAGCCTTTGAAAGTTTCCTCCCGTGCCCAGGCCAGGCTTGTCCGAAGAGTCAAGGCTAACCCAAGGACAACAAAGGAAGGAGGGTCCGGGAAGATTCTGGCAGTGGGGAATTGGTTTCAGTCAATACCATAAGTAACGTACTCCACCGCAATGGTCTCCGTTCCAGACGAGCCCGTAAGGTACCTTTACTTTCAAAGCGTCATGTCAAGGCTCGTCTGCAGGGTTTTCTCATGATCACTTGGAGGACTCTGAGACAGACTGGTTCAAGGTTTTTATGGTCTGATGAGACCAAGATCGAGATCTTTGGTGCCCAAACCCCAAAACGTGACGTTTGGAGACTGGTGGCACTGCATACACCCCAAGAATACCATCCTACAGTCAAGCATGGTGGTGGCAGCATCTGTGTGGGGCTGTTTCTCAGCCAAGGGGCCTTTGGCCCTCTGGTCCGCATCCATGGGAGGATGGATAGCACGGCCTACCTGGGGATTTTGGCCAAGAACCTCCGCTCCTCCCTCAAGGATCTTAAGATGGGTCGTAATTTCTCTTCCCAACAAGACAACGACCCAAAGCACACAGCCAAGAAAAAACCCAAAGGCCTGGTTCAAGAGGGAAAAAAATCAAGGTGTTTTGGGGTGGCCTAGTCAGTCTTCCTGACCTTAACCCAATTTAAAATTGTGGAAGGAGCTCAAGATTAAAGTCCACATGAGACACCAAAGAACCTAGATAACTTGGAGAAGATCTGCATGGAGGAAATGGGCCAAGATAACTCCACAGACCTGTGCCGGCCTGATCAGGTTTTTAAAAGACGATTATTAGTGTAATTGAACAAGGGTTATTCCACGAAATAGAAACCTAGGGGTTTTTATAATAATTGAAACCCCCACTTTTATGTTTAAAATTTATTTAAAATTCAACTGAGCAACATAACTTTTTGGTTTGTAAGATTTATGCTTCTGTTATAAATCCCATCTCGTTTGCAGTTTGAAGGCTCTAACTTATTTGCATCTTATAAACCAGCTAAATTGGGAGGGGGTTGAATAATACTTGTAGGCACTGTAAATACACATTAGTTTTGCCAAAGAAGTGTACAAAAGGGGGTAGGGATGTTGGGTAGGGGCGATTAGGGTAGGGGCTATGGAAGTCCATGGCATAGGGGGGGGTGATGGGAGCGATCCCGGGTGGGGGTATGGAAGTCCTGGCATAGGGAGGGGGGATGGGGCAGATCCCGGGGTGGGGGCTATAGAAGTCATGGCATTTGGGAAGGGGGATGGGGCAGATCCGGGGTGGAAGCTATAGAAGTCCATGGATAGGGAGGAGGGATGGGGGCAGATCCCGGGTGGGGGCTATAGATGTCCATGGCATGGGAGGGGTGATGGGGGCAGATCCAGGGTGGAGGCTATAGAAGTCCATGGCATAGGGAGGGGGGATGGGGGCAGATCCGGGGTGGGGGCTTAGAAGTCCATGGCATATCATTAGTTCTCTTTCTCGCAGTCTATGACATTCGCTCAATACGGCTGCTATCTCCGCTGCTCTCTCTTCTTCCCCCAGCAAGATATATGTTTTTTTTTCTTCCTCCTCCTGGTGATGAAATCCGGGAAGAGATGTGAGAGGGCTCCCGAAGTGAGTGTCCCTCACTGCTGAGTATTTGGAGCAGTGTAGCAGGAAGTGGGTTTCGTCCTCTATGGCCTCCTGGTCACAGTGTTGGCATAGTCTTTCCTCCTGGGTTGTAGCTTGCCTGTGTCGGCTGGATTCGATGGCCAGAAATGTGGGCATGAGTCTATACCGCTCAGGATCTTGCGGTCTCTGGGGTCCGGGAGTTTCTCCAGGTATGGGGCAGTCTGTAGTCTCTCTGTAGACTCCGGTACATGGTCAGTTTCTGGGAGCTGATGATGTCGTTCTTCCAGTCATGACATACCTCCACCCGGCCTTCGTCTACCATCTTCCTGATTTTGGCTTTTGTCAGGTTGTTGTGATTGGGTTTGGTCAGGTTGGGTTTGGGTGAGCTGTTCCGAGGGTCCTAGTTTTTCTATTTACCTACGTGTGTCAGGGCTTTATGATGATGGGAGCTTGGATTGCTCCTATGTAGGGAGCCTGGGAAAGACAGTGCCCTCTTTAGAACCGTTGGTGTAGAGGGAATCTGCCCAGCTCGGCCCGGCAGGCACTGTTGGAGGTGCTCCCATGTACTTGGAGAACGTGCTTGCAGAATTCCCGGTGGAATATTTCTGTTGGGCTGGAATTCCACCTTGACCAGTCTGGGTAGGTGTGAGGACCCCAGACTTCACTGCCATACAGGAGGATTGGGGCGATGACAGAGTCGAAGATTTTTAACCAGACCCTCATGGTGGCTTCAGATGGTAGAGTTTCCTTCGGATGCCTAGAAGGTTTTACAGGCCTTGTCTTTCAGGGTCTCTATGCTTGTTTGAAGCTTCCTGACTGGGGGAATCTCTAGGCCCAGGTAGGTATATTTTGTCTGTTCCTGTAAGGGCGCAGTTGTTGAGGACAAATGAAGGGTGTGGTCTAATTTTCTCTTTTCCTTGGAAAACCATGATGTTGGTTTTCTTTAGGTTGACCGGTAGTGCCCAGGTGGAGCGAATTTCTCTAAGGGTTTTTTTGTTGTCTTGGAGGCCTTTCTCGGTTGGTGACAGAAGCAGCAGGTCATCTGCATACAGCAGGAATTTCACCTGGGGGGTCGTGGAGGGTGGGACCCGGTGCTGTGGAAGATTACAGAGCTGTAGCCAGCTCGTTGATGTAAATGTTGAAGAGCGTTGGACTTAGGCTGCAGCCTTTTCTGACTCCCCGGCTCTGCTGGAAATAAGCGTTTTTTTTACGTTCACACTCATTTTTTTTCCTGGTGGATGCTACTGACTGCTGCAGCTAATCAGCAACGGACAGGCACTGCTACAACTTGAGTTCGCAATCAATCGTGCTCATGGTTGTCCTCAAAAATCCCAGGGGAAAGGAAGGGGGAGGATTTCCCAAAACAAAGGGAGGATAAGAAGGACAGTGGTGGGAGGAGAAATGTCAAAGGGTCCATTAGGTGAGATTGTCCTTTTTTGATTAGAGACCACCATTGGCTCCTTAGTAAAATTAATATAGTAATAGACAATCCCTTTAGAGGAACACAGTCCGATCCAATCAATAATACTGGAGTCTTCTTTTGTGGCCCTCAGGCAGAGGGGCAGGAGTGATGATGTCTCTACACGTCAGTGTGTTAGAATATAAATTTTTATACACTATTTTAATGAAGTGTAGACTTGCAAATTGAGAATATGATCACACTGGGTGCAATTCTCACCTTACCATTTCTCCTATAGCCCCCCCCCGTAGTAAATTCCACCTGTGCAATCGCTAAAGCTACGCCACTAATTGACCCGTATAAACCATTGATTATAGAGCAAATGCCCGCGTTTAAGGCAAATCAAAGGGTTAGCCTTACACCAGGAGCCTTCTACTACAAGGGATGATCATCAGTCTGTGTCTAAGCCCCGCCATCTTCATCCCCAGCCGCACAGCACTGGGTCTTGGAAAGTCTCTTATGCTTCAAACAATAATATAATGATGCCATGAGTCCACGGAGTGTGGCAAATCTGCAAACAAAATGCTACAACCAAAAGGGCAGCAGACGAGAACGTGCTGGATAAGAGAGTACAAAAACGAGCACAGCATCTAGATAAAGATCCCTCCTCCCCGTCATGCAGATCTGCTCCATCATAAGCCTGACATATCACTCGCCCTACAGCGATACATGGAATATTATTATTCTTCCGGTTTTTCCCCCTCTGCTACCCTCATGTTTCCCATAGGGGCCCTCTTATGGAACAATCAACTTCAGTAATTATGGAGAATGAAATATGACAGATGAGGAAGCCAACAGACCCTTCCTGGCCCCAAATAATTCTGTACTGGGATTGTTCGAGTATATTGATGCGATGGTGGGACGAACATTAAACTTCGGGTGAGAGTACATGATTGTCAATGTGATCTGTATGGTAGAACAGCATATAGCGAAAATAAGCGTTCTGCTCCCCCATTATGCATCGTGCAGAACGTAAAATGTCATTTATGTGTCATAGTTACTTTACCAAGTGATTGATACTTGTCCCCAAATGTAGAAATCTTTACTCCTGGCCTCATGCCCTTGATGTGGTAGCATGGAGAAAACAAAAGGCCTACGGGAAACTCAGGGGGCATAACCCCTGTGACACATGCTAAAGGCTTGTAGCAGTTACAATGTAAGGGATATATCTTCTGTCCTGGCGTTCATATTAGAGCCCAAGGGGCAATATTTCGGACACCGCTTGTTTTACTTGCTGAATTTTGGGAAGCTGCAAGTGACATCGGGAAAGGGAAGGTGCGAATATTACAGCTTGTTACTGTCACATCGGGAGATTAACTTTTTTTCGTGATACAACCCCCTCCCCAATCACAGCCAATTACTGATATCTCCCCAACCTAAAAGAAAGATGTATGAACTTTTTTCATGTCATCATCCCCCCCCAATGACGCAGGGAACTTTTTTCATGTCTCAAACCCCCCTCACGGACATCTTCCTGCCCCGTATGGCCACTGATCATTTAAAGGGGTAAACTTTTTTTTCATTTCTCACCCCTAGTCAATCACACCTTTTTCCTGGAATTTCACAACCTGTAAAAAACTCAGATAACCCTAAAGGGTTGATTATTGAAGCAAATTTTTTTCATGGCAGCACCTCCCTCACCAACAAAGACTGTTGCTGACTCTCCTCTATTATACAACCTCCCAAAGAATCAAGTTGGCTCATACGAACATTTTCTTCAAAGTTACACCCTTCCTACTAAAATTAGTCTTTCAAAAACCACCATTTAAAAGGGCAATAATTAAATTACCAAACAGCATGTAAATAATTTTAGAGGTTAAATAACGGAGACATGGTGCACTAACAATACTGACAAGCTGCCCATTTTAACAAGGCTTATACAGGGCTTAATGACCGTACTCAGCTTGCAGGTGTTCAGACGAGTTTTTAGGAAATTTACTTTTCAGTACTTGTCCGGGGGACTATAGTGGAGGACCATGAATGGTGGAGGCCCAGGACAACCAATCATTTCAGCTTATACTTAATGGGTTTTCCCAAAGAAAGGACGCAACATGACTGAGCGCTACTCTACTTCAATCTTTCCTTCCACAGTTTTATAAATCTCCCCCTATTGTGTTATTGAAATTAATTGTGTATAATGACAAACTAAGCTCTGCAGGGGCTAAGTCATAAGACGACACACAGAAGTAAAAATCTTTAAAAGGTACATAATGATTGTAAAATGATGGCAATACATGGAAAAAAGAATAATACTGTGTTTTTTTTTGTTAATGTACGATGTAGCATATCAGGGTGCAGAAAGTTAACTTAAATGGAAACTGGACTTTAACAATTTGCATGATAGTACGGGCAGGATAACAATCTCTGAAATTATCTAATAAGACAAATATGCTTCTTTCTTCATTATGAGCCCCTTTTCATCCCCACTGAAACTGATCATGCACTTTGGAGAAAAAAACATTTTTAAACAAGTGTTTCTAAGACAAAAAGGACAGCCATTTTGATGCTCATTATACTCAATGGAGGAGTGGAGCCGGAAGAGAGGAAAGAAGCAGAACAGAAGGATTACACTGAGTTCTAACTAGTCT